>UZAN01043031.1:13472-23831 GCA_900618425.1 Echinostoma caproni
CTGAGTGATGTCTGATGGATGGTGTAAACAGCAGGAGTCTGGGATTATTCAGGGTTGAAATGAAGAAGTGGACTAGCTGTCTGATAACATCAAAGGTGCTGCCTGCAATCGAAGAAGGCATGTAAACTGCATGCAACATACATAGCCCTACTTGAAAAGCGCTAGTGAATTCTAAAAGGAAAACAGACCGGTATTTGGTGAAAACACGCCAAGTTTTGAGCATCTCGAAGTGCTGAATGCCCACATTGAGAAAAGTAGGCCGCAGTCCAGCAAACGATGAATGTCCCTAGTAAATACATTACCTGGTTGCGGATATTTGTCTCCCTGAAGCTTGTCAGTCGGCGAAGTATGACGGTGGCTAATACCTTTGTGCCGACTGGGATCAAACTTATTCCACAGTGGTTTGCACGGTCGTTGCGAGATTCCTTAAAAATTGAAACCATCAGTGATTCAACTCAAGATGATGGAATGCGCTCTTGTGACCAGATGTTGCGCACTAAGTAATGGAACCTACAAAGTCTTCGTCGCTAACCTTGAGTAGTGGCAGCAAGTTCGCTTGGTCGTGGTTCTTGCTTTTTTCAGGGCTTGAAGGCGAGATCGTAATTCTGTTTGAGTAGGAGGTTCACATGTCACTGCCCACGGAGCCTCAACCACAACAGACGAGATAGCTTTGTTAGCGTCAGACTAGCTAAACTGTTCGTTGAAGTATTCCCCCCAGCAATCAAGTCGTTCATCCCTATTGTGAATAGCTTGCCCCCTTTTATCGTAGACTGTTTCACTAACTGGAGTTCGCTGACCTCGCGTATTGCGTATCTGTTGGAACATTCTTTGACTATTACTTGATACAACTCCTATTTCCATTTCATTAGCTCTTGTTACCTACCAGATCTCGTTATCCTTAAAGCTCTTCACGAACAGACATTGCAGAGCAAACCTTGTTTTAATCCCGGTAAGTTGGGATTTGCCGCTTTTTCTCCATCAGGGCTACTGAATCATCGGATATCCAATGCCTCCACAAGCAACACTCGCTGCGGAATGCATTGCTCGCCTAATCTGATGCCATTGCTCATCTACATCATCACGTTAATGCATGCCCAGCTCTTACTTATGGCGTGCACGAACTGCTGGAACAGAATGGCGATGATGATTTATCCGAGTTTGCTGGTTTTGTCTTCGACCAGTGAACTACATCAAAACTAATGCTCGATCAGATTCAAAGAAGGTTTTGTGGAGAGCCACACCAACGGTAGCTTACCGCCTTATGAGCGATTTGAGCGAGCGTACCAGTTGATTTGGAGCGCCACGGTGCTGTCCGCTGAGAGCTGTATCGGATAGAAACACCTGGTGATCTGCGCAGAACTGTAGAAGATGATCGCCATTATCTGTTCATTGGCCGAGCAGAGCACAACGGCCGCGTAGGCAAGCTTCCGATACGTTCAGTTTCCCAACTTGCACGTTACGATTACCTGCGACCATAAATATATCGGAGCTTCGGCTCAATCGAATGAGTTTGGTGAGTTTATCATAGAGCTCATCATTTTGTGCGTCAAAACGGTAGTTGCATACGCTGAGATGACGAATAAACACGTTTTGATGTTGTTTCTCTTTTGGATGCTGGCTGATCCCTGGAGTTACATCGCACACAAGCCACTTTTGACGAGGATCCAATCGATTGGTGACGCTTTGGCTTTATTGTTGAGTACAGTGCCTACTCCGAGCTGGCGCACTGAATGGGCTTCGTCGTCACCTGACGTGCGGAGAAAGCACCTCGAAGACAAACCGGCCCACCAAAGTGGCTTATGGTACTGGGACCCTGAAGTGGAGTCTCCAATACACAGCAGACATCCATTCCAAGAGTCCATTATACATGCCAGACAAGCTTGTTGACCTACTTACTTCAGAGTCCTCATGTTGAAGGCCCCCAGATTGAGAGCTTGACTAGGCTTCAGAATCTGCAGTGAATTTAGTGGTAAACTGCTTCTGTGCTACTAACCAACGAAATGGGGCGCATAAAGAAAAAGTTGTCTGAGGGAATGTTACTGGTCGTAAGAAGGGGTAAAGGGATAGGGTTGGGTACATAAGAAAAAGAGTTAAACAAAGGTTGGGATATCTGGGTAGTGGGCCACTTATCACTACCCACTCCGCTCGATGCAACGGGCCGCTCGGTCCTGATTATCTTGCGCCAAGACCGATGCAGTATGGAATCATTTTTAGTCTGTGTATTCATTGGAGTTTGATGGACGGGTACTGCCAGGGTGTCCAGCCACTACGCAGAAGAAATATTACGGTTCTCATCCAAATACTGTAGTCGTAACACAGACCTGACCGCAAGGCAGCAGGTAAAGCGAAGTAGAGGCCCATTTACTCTACTATTTTACCGACTGAGACGCTAACTTAAGTCCAACCCCCAACCTGGAGGACTGGGTGACTGAACTTTTTCTGACCTCTATCCTCTGACCTTCCAGGCATGATCAGATCTTTTGGCTTGATAAAACCATCCTGTGTAGCTCGTTGGGCCAGAGGGGTGAACAAATCATCAAATTACGTCAAAATGCAATCTCTTTGAGACGGCACTAATTGAAAGAGCTTTTGAACTCTTTACATTTCGATCCCTCTCCTTTCTGTTTGACCTTACTGAATTTTGTCTGATAGTTATGTCCTTGAAAAGACTGGTTCTCACAAGCGGTCATAAAGAAGTGGATTATTTGAATGCTGCCTACTGCGTTGCCACATGGTCAATAAGATTTGCTGGTTTGAAATTCAACCGGTAATCACTGTGTTGAAATGCGAACTTTCTGCAGCTACACGAGTGGGACAAATAATGATTACTGCCGGAAGTACTTTATATCTCTACACTCTTGATACTACAATAAACAAAATTCTAAAGGGTCTTCTGTGCACAGAAATCTACGACCACATTGCAACAATATCGTATATGGATATCTACTTAATTACGGTGGGTCCGGCAAAAAAGAGATTTTGTTGTGTCATACCAATACTGTGTTGAGTAAACAAATAAGGCAGGGCCTAGAGAAGAAATAGCCAGAACAAAAAGTGTAAGCACAGGAACAGTTACGGAATGAAAACTGGTCAATCGCGAACGACTGAATGTTGAACACGGTTACGTATTACCAAAATAACCAATTTTCCAGCTCACAACCTTCTAATAACACGTTTAATTTAATTCTGGCTGTATCCTGATTAATATTTTTTCCTATTTGGCATTGCTTAACCATCTTCAGCTCCCTGCCGTTCATCGTTGACCCATGTTTATTATGTAATTGTTTTATACCCACACCTCTCTTTCGTAATTCGACTTCGTCTTCCAAACTTTCCTCTCACTAATTTATAATTCATCAACAGATCTTTTTGTGCTGCCATTTCATGATTTTTTGCACATCTAGCCTTGGGACTGCGTCAAATCATTTACCGAGACATTTGCTTTCACTTTTTATATGCATTGTCCAGTCGAACGCTGTTTGCATGCAATAACAGATCTGTATCTCGTTCACTAAAGAAATTAGCGGAACAAACAGAAAACGCCAATAGGTCTCGAAACACCACAGATGTTAGGCGTCTTTCCGTATTTATCAGGAAGGAAATCAAACAGCTGGACGCATCATTTGGTTGCCAGGTTCGGAGGACCGAAAACAAAAAAAACGCTTGTGATCCGGTATTCGGTTTCTCTGAGGACAGAAAAATAACGACTTCCATTCAGCGACAACCCATCCACCTATGTTCCGTGCGTCGACTTAGAGGTTGAACAATTTTGCGATGCCAATATACATAACTTCCCCCACCCCCCTAGGCCACAGGGTCGGATGGGCTTTCTATCCCGCTCTCCTCAAGTACATCGATGAACCTCTCACTGGATAGACGGCTGTTCCATGGTAAATGTGTTCATGGCTAACTGCTTCATTCCCGACTTTTAACCACAAGCCACTGCTATTCCCGTCCCACAGTGCCTTAAATTCAGTGTTGTGTCGAAAAGTTATTCGCCAAAAGCCTTTCTATCCAGCGCATTAAAAATAACTCAAAAGATCATTTTAGATGAATGTGATTGCACATTAATGTACGCCCGGATCTCCTTCAGTTTTTCTGTAGACAAAACATGTCTGCCATAGATGCTATCGCTTCTTTTTCAGTTTATTGCCAAATCCTTAAACAGGGTTGTAAAATCTTTTTAATGTGTTTCTTGTCTATTCTTCTGCGTTTAAGGTAATTAATTGTCTGGCTATCAAATTGTTCTTTTTACCAACCGTGAATGCTGTACCAAGTCAGCCGGAACAATAACCATACCCTCAATCAACAATTACGAGAGCCTGATCTTGAACCATACCTTTTTCTGTTTACTTAGGCGATTCAACTAGCAACTCCTCGACAAGAGTTTTGAAATATGTGGATGATATAACGCTGTGCTATACTGTCCCTGATCCTTCGGATTTCCATGCATTCTTTGATAACTTGTTTCAAATTCACCCTTTTCATCTCAGTTTGTACTTATCTTAAACCCTCTCAAATTTGCTGAATGTCATTCCATTCTTTCCCCGTGAATGGAGCGAAAATGAACGACGAATTTTTATCCAAAGTAACCTCCATCAAGTCCCTGAGAATTACGTTAGACAGAAACTATGCGCGGTTTTCGCATATTCCGTTTGGCATCCAGAAATGCGGACCCAGGTAGTTCCGAATCGCCCAAAGATGTGGTTCCCAATTCGTCTAACTGTGCGTTTCTACTTTACTTTATCGATTTACTTTCCGATCCTTGTAAAAACAGCACTTCAGGGTTTCGCAAAGATGCTGTTGCATTATCAGTTTTGTTTCTCGAATTTCACTAAATGATTTTATCAGAAAACGCAACGATGATCAGACGTTCTCACGCGGCAAGTTTGCCTACATAATTACTGATGGTCTCTCACATGCCCTTTATAACGGTATCTCCTCTATGCTGCTCTAGTCATTTTACATGCTCTGTTTTCCCATCGATTCGTTCTCCTTTTGTTCTACATATGTACGTATTTTAACAGAAAAGCGATTACTAACGTATTCCAGCTGAGTGGTTCCGTGTAGCCTGCATCGGTGTGTAGCAGTCAGCATGCACTTGAATGTAATGGAAAAGTGTACGCTTACGGAAGTCATGCTACATATAAACGGAGAATGCAATTGGGATGACTATCTCATGAGATGGAACCATTGACAACTGTGTTTGTGATGCACTGCGAGTAGGCTTTTGAACAGTGAACAGGTTTAGAGTTGGACGCGGGAGACTTGAACTCATGATTCCACTGGAAACGGAATCTCGAGAAATCCAGGTCGTCATGTTTTTGTATTACAAACACTTGCGTAATGAAGTGTATATGGATCAAACCCCATAGTGTCCAATACCTGCTGTTCAGTGATGGAAACCGACAACCTAAACCCAGGGACTTGGAGTGACGAACCACTTAGGACCCCGATAGGTTAGGCGTGGTAGTGAACCGGACGCCATCCAAGCTGCCTGCCACCAAAGTTGGGTGGCCGTGGCGGAGTTTGAACCTCGGACCATAGGATCCGAAGAACGCTGGGAACAGCGAGTAAACCATTGCGCCACCACAACCCAGGTCGAGATGTGAAGATTTCTAATGATATTGCACAGAATTTAAATTTTTAATTTTGAAAATATAAAACATCCTTGGAAATCAGTCATAATACGTGAACGACGAACTGTCTTGGTCTACGGGTTGAAAATCTTCTTAAATGTTTGCCTTAACCGGTCACCAAAAGGAGACAAATGAATACAATAATAATGAGTACAATGTAACAGAAACTAATGTTAGTTTAACAATAAAACTGTTGCACCCGATCGCGATTTCAAGCTATACAGATGAACACCTTGAATTTAATATAAAAGTGCCAAGGACACGTGTTTTTAGATAATCTATTGCCTATAGAACACATTCTCGATGAAAGACTAAAAGCAGAAACATTTTCACTAAGATAATTGACACCAGAACAAATATCGTTTTCAGTAATAAAAGGAACCAGAGCACTGCGTGGAGTTTCGACTGGTCTTAAATAGATTACCTTGACATTTCATAAACATGAAATAGTATTTATAGCTAGTGATAAGATATTATAGGTATTGATCCAACTCGTATGATATGACCCTCAATTTAGAAATATAGTGCAGTTTTCTATGCCATACTTGCATATAGATAGTTTTGGGTCAAGAACATTTATTCCGAACTTAATCTTTCACTGAATCGCTTTTCATTCTCTTGGAACTGGTGCCACTTTGAGTGTCCTGACAAAATTTGTAGCTGTTAGAAAATACACACCTCACATTTATGCAGGTTTGAATCGGCACTTCCGAAAGTCGAATTCATTCACTTACCGCCCAACAGTCCGGATTTGAATGCAGTTTAAAGGTATTCCTGTGTTGAATTTATCTACCTCGTGAGGGGTCGTTAGGCGCCAAAGTATGGCATGTCCGCAAGAAACTGACAAATGGTTAATTTAGTGAATTCCGTGCAAAACCTACTGGGTTAAGTGCTCAAAGCTAATAAAAACCAAAATGAAACTTCAATACCTGTGTCATGCCTAAATCACTTTTATAAATAATTTCTACTGAGATTTCTTTATCTGTCAAAGGAATGAATCTCCGCTCAACATCACAAGTAGCACATAAGCTCGTTATTGCTGAATTCTTCAATTCTTTTTTCTTTCTCATTTTACTTCCCTTTATTGAATATACAAAGATACAATCTTCGGGAAGGGGGAAGCGGTCAGTCAAAGGGCTGCCACACAACACACAGATGAGGAAAGTCAGGCGGTGGTGGTGGGATTCGAACACTCGTCCTCCGGGGTGATAATGTGGTGACGTTACCACCGGGCCACCACCGCCCTTGCTTCCATGAAGTATATATAAATAAAAGTAAACAGCTGTGCAACAAATAATGTCGGACTGAATGTGCATTGACTGGACGATATGGATGTGATGAACAGTAGTTGGGACAGAGGCAAAACAAAAACTTGTTTATCAGTGTTTTAGAACAGAGAAATAAATCACAGAGAGTATCATACAGGTTGCGTGTGGTCACGTTATTCCAGTTTAGTCAAAGGATCATAGGTGAATTTTTGTTTTGTGTCCGGTCTGGGCCAAGGTAGGTGGAAGGCCTTGACAGACTGTTTTTGCAAATGTACAGTTGGTCATAATACATTTATTTCCACCGCTTCTGCTGTGGCAACGCGGCTCTGACGGAAGGGTTTGGTCAATTTCAGTGCAGTTTTAGAATCGACTGTTGCTCTTTCATGTGGAGTTTTACGCTGCTTCAAGACCAAGAGTTACTAAAACTATCCTTCAATCCATCTGATTTCGTGTTGGTACATCTCATGGCCAGTGCAGTATTTTCATCTACTTCATTATTTGAACCGTTCACCTACCCAAGTGTGCCGAGAGAAACTGTTATCAGGTCCACATTGCAGGAAAATCTCATATTTGATGGCTCATTGGAATCCGTGTCTCATATTACTGTGATCCTATAAGTGGCTTCATAGGTGACACTCGAACAGAGAACAACCAACGAGTGGTTCTGAATAGAAGTGAAATCCGCTCACAATAGTGAATGATATTCGACTTTGCCTTCAACTCATCCAAGGAGATTGGGAAATTGGCAAACTGAGTGAGAGAGAGAGAGAGATTGTGTGTGCACCGGATAACATTCGTCCAAGATCCGGATATTCTAGGATAATCACAAAGGGAGAAAGTTTGCGACAAACTACGCCGTTGATGATCTTGCTACGGTTTCTGTGATTAAATGTGCCCTTCTCCACGGATAGCGCATCACTCAGCATTCAAATATAGTCAGTGAAACAC
This sequence comes from Echinostoma caproni, assembly GCA_900618425.1. Taxonomy (NCBI): domain Eukaryota; kingdom Metazoa; phylum Platyhelminthes; class Trematoda; order Plagiorchiida; family Echinostomatidae; genus Echinostoma; species Echinostoma caproni. The sequence continues at coordinate 21,328 of UZAN01043031.1, forward strand.
AAAATATCACGGAATAAATGAAAAGCAAGCTAGTGGTTTCACTAAAGTAAGCTTTTCTTCATCGTATCGTGAAACAGTGAACGTGCGCATTGTTCGCTGAAATTGACATGTATGACTGACGATATGGCATACCCTGCAGCCATTTCTGTAGATCTTTGATGAGTCTAACAGCTGGTAGGCAATTTGTTACGTAGTTCGAAACAAGGTACAGAACGATCAACATTTTAGTTTTGAGAAATTACCCTTCGTGAGTGGAGCAACTGAACGCTACAAGATAAGATCTGCTAGATTAAAACGCTTCACAGTTTCCTACAGTCAACAGGAAGTAAGCAAACAGGATCAACGAGATCCATTACGGACGAATTGTGTGTATATCAACAACACGAATATGAATGCTGATTCGCTGGTATATTTGAAGACAATGATACCTCTTTGTGCACACTATTAATGTCATTTAATTTCTTCTGATAAACTAGCTGCTGTTTTCGCGTTTGTCCGGACTCTCCGTACTGTCCATTCCGGTAGCGGATTCTGAAGACGATTATGATCTCCTAAGTAGTAATGAAACGATGAACCAATGAAATGGAAAAATTCTCAAAAATCCTGATAGTGGTCCATCAAACAGAAACCGTATTTGCTCCAACTGTAAGCTGTGTACTGATGAGAGAACGGGAGATTCAAAATTTTCAACTCAATTTTTCAAATCATCATCCCCGTACTTGACCAGCGCAAATAACGTGGTATACAAGTTGGAAAAGATGAAAAACAACCGACTTTATCTAAATTTATTTGTTTAAATAAACACTGATTAAAGCTAGAATGCACGATAGAATTTCGCCCTGTCTAAAAGGTCCCACTGTTGATGTTCACAGAAGTTGGAAGATGCGCACAGATGACTATATACAGCCGGGTTGGAACATTATTACAGTTCCTCTTAAACCGCGCATTCATTAGTTTATACAAGAGTAATTTTCCTCAGAAGTGGCAACAATAATAGAATTGCTCAACTTACCACTGAGGGAATTCAGTTTCACACGCTTATGATTCATAATCAGTTTTATGAGATGGTTTCAGAAGTCATTACAACTTCTGAGACGGATGTTTGCAACCTGTTAGCTTCTCGTGGGAGCCGGAAATGTTTGCAAGCTATCTGTGTTCCAGAGTATCCAGTTAGAAGAACTAAGCCGGGAGTCTTAATTGCTCTTAGTGCGTCTTTGTTTTTGGCTCCCTGTCCGCCACTTAGGTCTGTGTGTGTGTGTGTGTAAGAGTAGTAGAGCAGCGGCACTTGCTCGCGTAAATGAGTCACCAGTCTGTTTGGAATGAAAGCTGGTCGATGGTTGACTGAGTTTTCACATGCATCCCTCAGACCAAACAGAACCAGGTCCTTAGGGCAACTGGTTTCCCAGAAAACAATACATTCACGAAAGTGTTTTATTTGGTCTAGGGCTGTTCAACTGCGCAGAAAAGCATCAAGCAGACGGATTGGAGAACACGTTGAACTGGCAGAGTTTACACAATGTGTGTGTTGGTGCTGACACGCAGTCCAAAAGAGCAATTCTTGATTCCCGACTGATTGATCGATGAATATAATACTGGGCGAAAAGTTGTCCGCACCTCGAATGCGGAGACGATATCAAACGGTGTTGGATCCCGTGAACTCTGGTGAAAATTGAAAAAAGGGGAGAAAAACATCCGTATGTGTATTTCCAATTGCAGGCGATTTTCTGTCTTCTTTGCTTGAGAATTTTAAAACAAAATAGTGAATTCGTCTATCACATCGGTGGTACTTGTATTCAAAGGACCACGTATATCGCGGTGTTTATAGAAAAATAACCAATCGACTTGCGACATAAGCTTACAATCATTTCCTTTTTCACGTTTGTACGAACTGGGTGCAGTTATCTCATGTGCGACAGTATAGCAGCAGCATGAGGACAAGCCGTTGGCTTTTTACGCATTAAGCTGCCAACCATTACATGACAGTTTGGCAAACGTGATTTTCGTTGTATGACGCAATAGAATCTAGTAGACCTGACCCCCTTCCCGATACACAGTCCATCGCTTGCGTTTATTCCTATGCTTACTTAACCTGTCGACTTCATGAATCGAGAACAACTACGACGTGTGCACGACATTTTGTTACTGGGATACTGTGGCGCACACGTAGTGAAAAAAATTGAAAACCTTTAAGTATCCGCCTTGGCAACCGAAGTAGACTGACATATCCCAATGAATGTCTTGGGTATGATGTTAGGATAAAGATTGCGAAACGGGATATCCTGAATCATGCTGGTTTCAAAAAGGCGGATTGATGAATTTATCGCCAAGGTTTGTCATCTGTCCCGCGCACGAACAGTGCTTGATCTAACAGCGCGGAAAGCGATCTGGACTCTAAATCTGGAATATCTACCATTCCTTCCAAATGCGATTCAGTCTGCTATTAATCCCCAATCTAAGTGGTTCTGAACTCTGCTTTTTACGGTAAATTATGTGTATGCACACAC
>UZAN01043031.1:24537-41055 GCA_900618425.1 Echinostoma caproni
CCGTAAAATCGCTGAATTCGACTTAGGAGGAAATCTGGGGTCAACCTAAAGCTCCTCGAGAAGGTTTCGTATCCCAAAAGGTGTTAGGAAGTTACTTGTTCGGTAGGCTGGATCCGAGATAAGTATCTATATGGAGGTTAGAATTTAAGAGATCTATATAGCACTTTGAAGTCTGTGACAAGCGAACCGCGGAAGCATATAACAGATGGGGTAAAGTACAAACACACATCATCTGTTTGACAAGAATAAAGGGGAAAGAATGAGATTTGGGTAGAAAATATAGCAAGGTGAGCTTCTTGGTTCCGTGAAAGCAGAAGATGTCTGGTCAAAACAATATATATTGGGTGAAAGATAATATTGAGATATTCGACTGATATCCAATGGGTTGAAGGCTGTTTCGTGCGCTAATAAATCAGGCCGGATATCGGGATTGGTACGTTTGATATTGTTCTATGAGGAACGCACATCATTCGTGGATTTATTAGGATTTGTAGAAAGAAATTCACTTGGAGACCTGTGGCTAATTTGTGAGATTTAAACCTGCATTCGGAAAATTTAATTTAATTTGGAGGGTTACACATGATATCGTCAGCGCACTATGCAGTCAGAGATTCAAACAAAACGAACAACTCAGATGAATACAAATCGAGTGACAGTCTATTACGTTCTAGAATACCAACAGAAGACGCTGATGAGGCGGAGAATTCGCAATAAAACCGCGTGAATTGCTAGTGGGTTATCAAATACTCCACTAAACGTTACATAGTGGAGGGAGATTATCTTCGTCTGCAAGTAGTTACCCCCTCCTAACATTTTCAAACATATCAGTCTGATCGCAGAAACCCAGACGTATAGTTTTACGTTTCCTGCCCATTGCGGACAAATGTAATGTGACCGAAGAGAACGCACAAACTGGAGATCTGCTGGGTCGATGCAAAATCTGCTTGTGGTCAGGGAATGTAATATTGAGCATGCTGAGCAGAGCAAACTTTCCCAACAACTCTTAGGGCAAATATGGAACAGGCTTTGGGGAGAAATTTTGGGTTAAACTTTTTACATCTTGGTATTAGGTTGAAAGTCGGACAACGATTGGGAAACGTTCTTTCGGCTAATCCTTGATTAAATAGATCCGAAAACACGGAAGCTATAGTTTCAAAGCATAATCCTTTATCATTATCGGATGGCGACCATCAGGTTCAATGGTTTTGTTAGATTAAATGTGTAGATTTAATTGTTGCCGTAAATGTGAATAAAGTGAGATGAAATGGGATAGCGGAAAATGTTTGTTTGTTTATGGTGAGGGCAAGAGTAAAGCTTTATCAAACCTTGAAAGAACTAGGGATTTGAACAGCTGACTTGAAGCTGTAGTAAGCATGGCGTGACCAAGCTAAGCTATGGATATTGATCATTTTAGGTGTAATCTATACAATGCAGGAAAGGATTGACGACTAACAGCTGTTTCCATCCATTAGAAATTCGTTAGGAAAACATCAGCACAAGTAAAAGTAGATGGGAACACTTAACGGTGACGCCTCGATTCTACGAATCACAGCTGAATCATGAACTGAGAAGGTGTCCCTGTCAAATTATCAATGGATTTTCCTTTAATTTCTACCGCTTTCCTCAGTAAACACCACCAATTTAAGGACATTCTAATACCGGCCTTAATCACGTAATAAACCCCGGATGACAACTGGTTGTACGCTTCAGTATATCATTACCTTTTCGTATAAAATGAGACCATGATAGTCACGATTAGAATTCACTGTTATATTCACACTTCACACGCGTCCAGATGTGCGGAAATTCTTGCCACCTACGCTTCTTAACACAGACAAAACAAAATGAATACAGAATTGTTTCACTGAGTTCAACACGATTCCAAGGCGTGCACGTGCATTGGAACACTCAATCGATTGTCCCTATCCAATGGTGTACTCAAACAATCCAAAAGGTGAACAAACATTTGTGGAAGTGAATGAGTGGTGTTACTCGCCTATTGTACACACACACACACACACGTGAAAGTGGGCCTCATCCATGCGAAACCTTTGCACACACATGAGTCTAGGCATCATGACCTCAACCGAGCAATAAAGTGGCGTGTGACAAATGAGCTCAGGTGTACAAATCATCGGTGCTAAACATATACACACACAAAACGGAATATCGAAATGAACAAAATTATTCTCTGTTTTAATGAGGTAATTATTTTTCACTGCTTTACAAACAAAAAGTGTAGTTATGTGTGTGTGTGTGTACGCGTAAAATTTACAAATAATTCCATGTTAACCTGGTCTTATCCTTACCGTTTATTATGTGCTGTTCAATTTTGTCCCTGTGATGTCAGGTTACCACAGACTGAGAGCATCGGATGTGGTGTCAACCAATGCTGTGATATGTTGCCTTGATATCAATAATCACGCGTGGTCGTGTCAGCTCAGACTCCCTCAAGTGTAAACTATTTCATTTATTATAGAAATTGACCAACTAATGGTGCAATGACAGAAATGGCGCAGCTTCATAGGGATCGTCGAAATTCTTGCAACACTCGAGTTTCAGTTCATCTCTGATCATGACTGTACTGCTCGGCACAGAACGGATATTCTGTTCAATCCACATATAATACGCACGAGTAACTGGAATCATAAGTTGCTCTGTTCGTTGCGAATGCCATACTCTGTTATTCCATCCCCGAGTTCGTATTCTCAATTTCACTGAAAATGCTCAACATTCGGCCTGTATAATTCAAGTATTATCATACTCCCCTTCTTGTTTTCCCTCAAAGTCATTCACTTTGTTTTGTGCTAGTGGTTCATATTTTCCTATCGCATTTTCGCTAATAAAGGCAACGATGACTTACCTCACTCCCTAATATTTAGAATGGCAATGCCTCACTAAACGATATGCAATATAAACTATCTAGAAAATGCTGATTTATTCCAAGTAGGTAGAGGCATATCAACAAATTACTGTTATTGCACCAAATTTGGCAGTGAACGGCAGTCTTTGATTGACCTTGACACAGGCATAAAATTGAAATTTATCCCAACTTCCGGTTTACTTCAACTGATGACTGGAATATTTTTCATTGTCAGAGAACAACAAAAACTATTTCACTTCCCAATTTTCAGACTACCTAATCTGAGGGGCGGCTGGGTTCCTGGTCGTTAGCAGTCGATGAAATCAATTGGTAAGCTACATCGGGGAAGATGTGTCAAATTTGTATTATGATAAACTCAAATAGCCAACGCTCGTGTCGATGCAAAGGTTGCTTCCCCAAACCTTTCGAGGATCGGCCCAAAACAAGTATATTTTCACATGCGTAAAAGAAGAAATTAACACGGAACATACGAATAATGTCAAGTGTCATCTTAAGTTTTGCAGGTATTGAAATTTAGTATCTTACAGTGAACGATTAGAAGATTTCAAAGCTGGAGTACAAATAACGTGCAGTGGAGTGTTGTGTCCTTTCACTGCAAAGAATATAGCGTTTGCATGACGCCTGTACGGAGAAATTAGTGTTTTAGAAGTGCAGCTGGTATATTCGAACGTCAACACGGCATTCATTCATTGCTAGGCTATGACAGAAATTGATTACACCGCCATCAGTTCCTCGTTTGTTGGCATCAAGTTCAAGACTGTCGAAGACTGAGGTGCTCTTGAAGCTGGTGGGTTCCCTCACATGTGATTGCATCATAGAATTGATTCGAACAGAACATGAATACAATTTTGTTTGAAAACCCTGTTGAATGCATATGCGAATGAAGAGCAATAAACCTCATTCATAAATCCGATATGGTATTCTGATTGTTTTCGTCCACACCAATAATGGGCTAGAACCGCTCGAAAGAAACTGGCCAGATCACTTCAACTGACCTGGTTGCGAGCTAGTTTGGAAGAACAACTGGATCATTAATTCTGTCCCGCGATAATGATATTCAAAGCTACAACTAAACGAACTGCCTGCGAGGCTCCCTCGTGGACAACTTCCCACCCTGTCTCCACACACCAAGTTCAGTCGATAAACCTCGAAATCCTAAAGCACTTTCCATTCCACCCGCCAATCAAGCTCAATTTAACTTGTGTGATGAAATGCATGTAACAGTACATGGCTTAAGACGATGCTGTGAAAATCACCTTGTTCACACAATGCAGTATTTTTTCCATTAGTCTGCAATGTAACTGAGACATTTTGATGTCAACCAATATACGGTGGTCATGATTTGGTGACAGTTTATTCTGCACAGTTTACCCATGACCTAAACTAGAGTACTCATGACTAATACCGATCAAATTCGTTTACGTTCACTGGAGTGGCTGCTATATGTCAAGATTTCTTGGACGGTTATCTTGAGTGAATTGTTGGGGTATTTATCCACAATGTGTCAAAACAACCTTATAGATCATCATAAATCTCCTTCACATAAACCCGTCTGCCTACGATTCCCACAAGCACGTCCAGTCCTAATTTGAGGTTATGTAGATATGTATGTAGCTGTCAATTAGGAACCGTTTCATTTCGTATTTGACACGACCCCTGAAAATGGATGAAACCTGTCCTTGTGGTACAAATTGCTCATAAAAATAGATGTTTCCGGTTTCTATTTGAAGCACCTGCGGGCTGGAGTGCAACGGTGGACACACTGGTTATGGTGGAGACGGTAGTGGTCACGCGATGTAGATGACTAATACCATCGCGTGCGTTTGAATCTTACCCCGGTGACCGAAACTACCCACTTCAGGACACAGTTTACATTTTTAGCCAACCCTGTTAAAATAATACAACTGATGTTCCTTTTTGGATCCCTTTATGTGCATTTTCATGCAGCAGGAGTAATCCCTTAGATTGTTCACATTTAACTCACAGTTACTCGTGATTTGGGATAATCTGTTGATGATATTTGGATCATATTTGCCGTTTAAGTATCGTTTTTAGCGGTGCGGAGAGTAAAAATGAAAATTCTAATATGTTCCAGAGATCTGTGAAGATGAAGCAGGCTGTGGTACAGTGCCCTCAGCAAGTAAGCGGTTATATATGAACTATTTGGGGTTACAATATCCAGAAATAGAACTGGACGTTAGTTATATTTTTCTTCCTCCGGTGTCTGATCTGTATGTATTTGAATGTTCCCTTGAACTTTACTTGTCGTATTTTCACCTTAGTTCCACCTTGTTCTGTTAGAGAAACCAAGCTGTTATAAGTTCGTTTTTGTGAGCTCTCGGGAAGATAATTTTGTTGTGTGGCCGATTATACCGTGAAAACCGGATTATATCAGACTTTTACCGGACACCGTTTTTCCTCTACAACCTAAATGTATGTTCACATTTTTACTTCAGTACCAAAGCCATCTGACGTTTGTTTTATACGATCGAAAACAGCTGTATCCTTCCGCGAGAGAACTTTCACTTTTCGCTTTCGCTCCTTTGTTGCTCATTATCGCGCTCGTTGGTTTTCGTTGCCTTCGTGCTTTAACGCAAACACTCGTTAGCCGGTACCGGTACGTTTCAGTGTGTCACGGTACTTCAATTAACGTCTACAACAATCACAAGTCTTCTGGTTTAACCAGCAGTAACTCGGTTGTTTTGCGAGATCGGGGTTCCCGTCCTGAAGTGCGTCACGGCCAGTCGTAGTTGACGTCTCTTCAATTTTATGACTAAATGTATTTGGTTTTATGCCGAGCTAGTACATTGAGTATGCTCGGATTTCTACGCAGGACAAATACATTTGGGTTCCTCTAAATGGAAAGAAAAAGATTTCAATGAGTCAATCTTCTTGAAGTCAGCTTTGCCAGTAACTTCACTATCCTTGGGATTTGCATTGTTTCTACATGAGGCAAGTATCATTGTCACAACAGTTGTGACGTAATCCATCAATAAAAAAAGGTAAGGCTGTTGTGCGAAGAACTATTTTCCCAGTATTTCACATGAGACCGTCATACATACGCCACGATATATTAGGAAAAAGGGTTCAATTAACCTGAAATCAAAGAACATAATCATGTGAAGGAAAATTGTTGCTAGACGAGAACGTGATTAGAATCAAGGTGTAATAGAGGGGTTTCCAATTCAATCACAGATGTGTTTTTGACAAACGATGAAAAGACCATCGACGGCTTGTCTCTGGAATGGAACTGCTTGAAACCTCTGTAGTAATACCGACCAATTGCCCACTTGACTGTACTCATTCTGACAGAGATCCATTTTCAGGTAGCAACAATTCCCGTCCTTTCCAAACCTGTTGTACTAAATGGGCTTTCGTCCGCTTATTAGCCGAGTTAAATACCACATTGGTCGCCGGTGTGCGAAAGCAAGTTCATTTCATGATTTATAGTGACTTAGATGCGACTGTGAGATGCAAAACACCTGGAGTAAATTTTTTTGTCAATTTTTTTACATTCTGCAGTCACTTGAGCGCCGAGCACCTCACAAAACTGCACATTCTAATCTGTATTTAATTTCACTTGATTTTTTTATTCGGCACAGCCCCAATGAATTTACACAGACACCAGGGTCCGTACACTGATCTTTTAGTGCGGGTCCAACTCTTTTGGAGTTAATGAATTCCTACCGTGAATCCCTAATTTTCCAGCCATTTATTCTTTTTGTTATTTGGCGCAACAGAGTGGATTGTTGCAATGACCGACTGTTCTCGTATATTTTTCCAAACTCTTTTTGATCCAAATATAATCTGGCATGTTTACACAAAACTGTTCTTCAATCTTCAGCGGATTAGTCACGTATGGTTTATCTCTACGTGTGACGGAGCTTAGTCTCGTAAAGAAGCTGTTGTTGATGCGGGAAATTTCCTGCAAATCTGTCGATTCACTGTATTTGTACTTTCTAAAGATAAATCGGTTCAGTCTTATCACTAAGTCATCTGCACCAGTTTGGGTTTATGATGGAGTCCAAATCGCGGTTGGTTTGTGCCACGAACACCTCAGTTTGTGGGATGCACTGACTAACACGGGATAGTAGTAGAGCTTCCCCATCCATGTACAGAAGAAAGATGATTGGGCTCTACAGACAGTGCTGACTAAGGTAATAAAACTAGTAAATACCTGAGTGGGGGCTTCTCCGAAGTGTTTTGGCTAGAAATTTCAATTAATCTCTTGGGGAGCAGTCGCATTCCAAGTTGGTCCAAATGGTTTATAATCCTGTCGATTAACCCAAAGAACGCGTTGTGTCCGTTAATTTTCACATTTTGGCCAAGGTAATGCACTGCTGTTCCACTATTATCTTTTTAATTGAAAGATGAATGAATCAAGTATCAAAATGAATTTCCGCCGAATTTAAATAATGCAGCAATCAATAGAGTCTGGGAGAGTTGAACCCATGCATTCTGCTAAATGATTGTTCCAGTACGTTTATTTCCGAGTTTAAAATTCTTTATGCAATAACACAGTCGTGCCCACAGAAGCGCATGTTAATTGGATGAATACGATGCCGATTGATTTGACCGTATTCGTTGTTTGAGGACGATACATTTTCCGACTGTTCTAGTGTTAAAAGAATTCGGATTTTGTAATTCTTTGTGATCTTAGCATTGTTTTGTTCTAACACCAATTCGGGAAGCATATAGGCTTACATCTCAGTCCAAAATTGTGGTTATTCGAATGACCGGACTAGTTGAAGATGACAACTTGTAGGGAGTAGATGTTTTGCGACAGACAATAACGGGTTTCTTGACAAAGGAGGAGAATGACTGAATTTGATCAAGATTGTCGGTGAAACAGTTTAGATCAGGGTAAGAAGAAATGGGTTGGCACAACACGAAATCAGTTCAAAATTCGTGCGGGAGAAACACAGGGAATATCACAAATATAAGTGGAAAATAAGTATGGGGATAGCACAGCTCTTTTAAAGACCTCGAAGTTGTTGACTAAGGGTTTCGATGTGGCCTTCCCCAATTTAGTAGTTTGTACACTATCAGATAGCCAGGCTACCAACTGTTTGGGGCATTCAAACGATTCCAGTTTTTGTGGCAACTTAGATCGAGGAATGGAATCAAATGCAGAAGAGTGGTCCAGAAAGGCACACCGAACAGACTTAACAGCAAACTGTAATGGATCACTGGGAATGTTTATAGACTGCTGAAGGCGTTTGAGGATGTCCTTTTCAGTCAATTTAAGGGCTGAAGATGTTAGTGCTATGGTACGAAAACGTTTGGAGAGAATACAAGACTTGGATGCTTTGGGGATTGGTATAATTGTGATCGGCCTCCAACAGTCGGAGAAAGTAGACGTGTGAAGAGATTTATTTACAATGGAGGTAATGGCCCCAGTTAGGGAAGCAGCACCGAATTTAAAGAGGGCTGGATGTAAGTTATCCGGGCCTGCATCAAAACACAATTTGCAACTTTTAAAAGTTTTGACACATCACAATATGAGAGTGGTTCCACGTTACAAACATTTTGTGATGAGTAGGCAGGGAGAATGTCCGATGACTGGCGCAGGAATGCGGCACTGAGATTATCAGCATCCACACCCAACCCCGACCGTACGTTCTTCCTTCCACAGAGAAGTCCTATACCTTGCAACAGGTGTTTGCTGTTTCCAGTCCTCAGAATTCGATCAGAAAAAAATGCGTTCAATCTATTTACTTCAGCTTTGATAAGCCTGGAAAATTACCTGACAGCTGGAGCATTGTGAGACTTGTAAGCACGTTCCTTTTGTCGCTGAAGCGACTTTGGTAGGGAAGATTTTATCCTTCCGTTGGACACTTTGAACAGGGCAACAGTAATTAAAAATGGCATTGATTGTTTGGGTGAATAGGGTGACACATGTGAGCGGAGAAGAAGATGATGAAAACCATCGGGAGGCCTGTCTGAGAGATTCATTCAGGAGAGAAACGCGTGCAGATGAGAAGTTACGAAAACGAAATCTGATGTGCTCAGATTGGGAGAAAGATTTGTACGCACTATGTGAATGAACTTTAGGTCGAACTAAGAATAACCAATGGTCACTGGAAGAAATAGGAGCTTTCAATGCTAAAGAAAAAAGGGTTGGGTGGTTGGTGATTACTCTGTCCAGTATAGAGTTACCTCTGAGAGTGACAGCGATCTGTCATGCCCAATGATAAAAGTGGATAAGTGCTAGTGTGGTTGAAGTCACCAACGATTATGTACAGGTTAACAACTAAAAGTGGGGCAATAAAAGGTATGAACGAGTCGAAAAATGATATACGATCGGACTGTGTACAGGAGGGAGCTATATTCAAGTTAGTCAAAATTGTGTGATTAAAACGGGAAAATCTGGGGTGACATTGTAGAGTTAGGTACTCCATAACTTTTGAGCAGTACTGATAAACAACATGGGACTTGCCACACCAGGAAACATTGACATATGTGGCAACACCGCCTCCGGTCTTTTTTCCTCCAGTTCCACGATCCTGCCAGTAAACTTGAAAACCGTCTATTGACACTAGAGAGTCATCTACGTTCTTATTCAACCAGGATTCGTGAACACAGACTGTACACGTGTTTGTATGAATTCTTTATCGCAGGACACTAGTTAAATCTGACATCTTCGGAAACAGGGACCGAGTGTTGGTTCTGACCAATGAGGGACAGTCATCTTTGACAGAGGGGTGCAATTAAGAGCAACTTGCCATCCTGCAAGCTGGCGTTGTTTTGGGTTCAGCCTGGGCAATGAGAAAATGAAGTCGCACAAACCGCAGAACCATCGAAGCATGTCCTGGCACGTTTGAAACAAATAGTATCATCCCGTGAGTAATGAATCGGCAGTGAAATATTCTTAGATGAGATCAAATCAAAAAGGAACTTCACAGGTTACCGCGGATGCTTTCTGGTAAAAAGGTTATCCAACTTACTTTAAAACTATGAAAAGGTTTTGTAATTTAAAATGAGTATGGTAAATACTCGGATGTGGAAGGTTTATCGACAATTTGGTGCATGCATAAAACAGATATCAGCGATTTTATAAATCTCCGTTTACTCTCTCAATGGGGTTTTTTGTGCGGAATGAAGAATCGGTTTCACAAGAGTCTAGCGATTTATTTTCACGTGACTATATACCCCCCCCACACACACACACGAATACTCACCAGAGGTACGCTTTCCAGAATAATTGGTTTTTCATCTGAGAATTCCAGACTCGTTTTGTCTACCTTATTTATGAGCATTGCGTTTGAACCCACCTTTTTATCTGGTTCAGGAATAATCAGATTTTACATTTCTTTCAATCATTTGATCACAACTAGGTATTACGAAACTATCTGACCTATCTGGCTTTCGTCAGAGGCAACCACACTTTTCACAATCGCCATACAAACAATTTCAATTTGTTTCCACTGCCGGGTCCATGCAATGTATCGTACACAAACTTTCTTTCCACATGGTGATCAACAAAGGTGAACGAAGTATGAGAATCTCACCCTAGTTGTCTTCATCCCGGTCTTTTAAACTGGATAAAGATGATCAAATTTTTAAAGATTCTAATTCCCCCTTACTCCTCCCAAAATGCTTCTTAATGACTAGCGTTAAGATCGAGTGTTGAAGAAGTCCATATCATCGCTTCTTCTTGAATAGGGTGTTTCACGGAGACTGTAACAGGGAATTGGAGCCATCGACACTGACCTTTTCAGGAAGAGTTATCAAACACCGATTCCAAAGCGTACATGACGGTATGTATGTATGTGTGAACCGGTCCCAGAACGACTGAATATACAATCACCGGCTCAGTTATAAACTGGTGCACATTAGGCACCTCAGACATGGAAACCCGGCTCAAAGGACTTATTATGCACCGGACAGGACACCAGTATTTTGCGATGGAACATGTAACTCAACAAAAACAGTTTGGAGTCAACTGATCGAGAAGATAATCCGTGTTTTGTCCCACAACCTCCTGAATATACCAACAGCTCGGAAAATTAGGATTTTTAAACTTGGTCGGACTAGCGTCATTCGGTTTTCAATGGAGTTTATTAGCGGTTATCGAGTGCGGTTGACCAGTAATGGGATATGAGAGCTAGCAGGTCACTCGTGCTTCAATGTGGGCGAAATTCATAGTGACGATCATTCGGCAAACCTGCGCGTTCGAGAAACGCAAGTAGTTTTCAAAAACTTTCGAAAAGAAGAGTTTGGCGGATCTTTCTGGTTTTTATGAGAGGTAAAAAGAAATGGCTGGATGTGTGGGAGGAGGGTTAAAGAGTGAAGTCGGTAGATTAGATAAAATCAGAGGCAAACTGGGAAGTGAAGACCATTGCTTTTCTTGGGATTCACAAACAGAATACCCAGAGGAAATGCAAATGGGGGGAAATTCGGAAGGGCAGAAAATACATGAAATCGCTCTAGCGAAGGATCACAATTTTAGGTTGCCAGTGGTGAACTGAGTGTTCTTTAACTCTCTGTATAGTGAAGGAGCATTTATTTTTCTGGCTTCCAGTAGGCGTTTGCAAGATATTGGGTTGGGTAAGCGGCACCAACGGAGGAATGCTGTTTTTAAAGTGTGCACGGTCGCGAGCATGAACAACTCGTTCGGGGATCCTGATTTGCCGGGTTTGGAAAAAATACATTTCTTTAAGGACGATCTCAGTGAAGCTGAAAGGGGGAGTAGAAATATCAGAATTGAAACAGCAGTCATTCCAAGGATAATAGATCAGAGAACTAACATAAACCGTTACAGTTTGCAGAGTCTTGATATCAAAAGGTGCACCCAGAGTTAGACGGCGAAGCAGGGCTGGAAGATTGAGCTCAAATGAAATGAGGCAGTGGTCAGATGAGACAAGAGGATGGACAGAACTGCTGTCAGAGTAGGAGGGAACAGGGGTAAGAATGAGTTTATGCATAAACCCTGTATGACTTTAGNTAGAAGGAAACGCCCGCAGATTATTGGCTGCTAATTACTTTCACTCCTCTGAAAAACGTATTCACTTGTTATATTCTGTCTCCCTCCGTTTTAGCAACTCGTGGCAGCACAGTTAAACGTAAGTTTTGGTTAAATGTAACGTTCTGAACTGACTTGAGGGTAAAATATTTTGGGAATACTCATACTGTTGGATTTACGAAAGCACAAATGGAGGCCGGCGATGGTTCATTTTGCGAATCGTATATTCCGCAAACCCATTTAATGGGAATGAAGCGGTTGTTCATCAATCCAAGTTAGTCAATTGAAAGAAGCATTGCCATTGTGCTATAGCGATCGAAGCGGCAAGGACCACCAAAGATACTTTGAAGTTTGGCGTTGAAGGCCACCTTTGATACATTGTACCGTTTTCTTCTAACTGAGGTGAATAGTTCACCAAGTGAGCGATAGCGAATAATAATAATGATATTCATTTTGTTGATATTAAAGTGAACCGTCAAAAGAACAATCTGAATATTTTTGGCATCTCTGCAGTGTTTTAAGTTAACCTGGATTGAAAGTCAGTATTCGATAATTCCATGGTACCTTTCTTTTTCCGTGCTATTGCACCAACCCCGATGTGTTCGGCAAGGTTTGGTTTTATGACCACTGGGTTAGGCTTCAACAGTTTACCGATAGCAAATAGCCCAACAAGTCCTCAGAACAACAGTTTCGTTTTTTTGCACTAGGGATACATTGCAGTTCTAAATAAACGAATATTTGGCTTTACAGAAATAGCAACGATCAGTAAGGTTTATAGCTGCTTTATTGCATAGTTTATTTCTTAATTATAGGATCTGACAGCTGATATACTGTAAACTATCATACGCCTAAGAATAAAATAGTAAAATAATAGTGGCAAGTAAAATCTCTCAGTGATATTACTACTGCTGTACACGTGGTTCCTGCTTATCAGTTCGAAGACTGTCGCAGTTTTAAGAACTCAACAAAGAAAGAAGGTGCCAGAAGATAAGCAGTAAACTTTATGTTTGCCATAAAAAGTGGCCAGGAATGCACATACCACAAATGCGGAACAGCGCTCTCCCCGAATGCAAGTCGTACTGCTCTGCATTGACACGTGTTTCACTCGTCCAGTATAGGAGATTTATTTGTAATTGAGAATAGTTACTGCCATACTTACATGGGACTCAAGTTATTGTCACACTAAAGGAATGACGGTGCACACATGGGGAAGAGAATTGGTTAAACATACGAGATAATTCAGATCTGAGCATGCAATCACAAATAATTTAGGGGATACCGATCATTATGCAGCAACAGAGAGAGGAAGTTTTGTAGTACGAGATGCAGCCATTAGTAGTAGTAATAGTAGCAGCAGTAGTAGTAGTAGTAGTAGTAGTAGTAGTAGTAGTAGTAGTAGTAGTAGTAGTAGTAGTATCACCAATACGATTGTTGCTAGCAATGAAAATTATAAATGAACTTCAATATATATTCCAATGAGAAGACAATACGTTGCTGTTTTCTCTAGCCTACATCGAACAATCACGTGTTCTCATTTGGCTCAGTGGATGACGAGATAGACTTGCAACACCAAGGTAGATCTCATCAACCAATTTCTGGTCCACCCTTAGTGTATCATTTTCCTCCTAAGGTGGCCATTATTGCTCTTTTACACACGTTTAGAAAACTCCCACTTCAAATCGAACGAGGATGGGATAACGAAACAGTATACTAAAACTCAATAGCGCAATGATTGAACTCTTCCTCGGGTTCAGATAATTAAACGACAAAAATGCTTAAATGTTATTCGATACTTCTCTGTAAATCCCTGATTGCACATGGTTGCAAAATATGGTTTTCAAATGGTGGTGGATAGGGCGAATATGTTTTCATCGTTACTCACTTTGTATTTGGATCACATGGGTATGTAAGACATCATGCTTTTCTCTTGGACTAGTAGTGTCAGTTTGGAGCTGAGTGGGTCGGAACGATTGTACAGACTGCCAATGAGAGTAAAAGAATTGTAATGAACAGCGTACCGGCAGTTGCGTGATGACGTTGATGAACGAGTTTCCAAAGTACTTGAGAAAGTTATTATCGAAAAGTGGAATTTCTCTCATGTGACTGACGCAAACACTAAGTTAGCCGATTCCACATAAAAAAAGAAAACCAGCAAATAGTCTGAGATCATTCGAATACCGTGTAGAACTTCAATGTTTCTAAATGATCCTTAGTAGAGAATCACTTGCACATACTGAATTTCTGTTCAAAGCAGCTCATATGGGTTTTATGGAAACTTGGGCTGGTCACGCACCTCCTTTTCCTATGGAAAATATAATCGCCATATCGAAATTCCCATTGGTCATTTTCCGTAATGAAGAGCGTGCTTCGCACAGTGAGTTCGTTGCAAATTTTTGCTGCTTAGAAGAAAAGCGCAAACATTTTCACACAAACGATCGAAAACAGAACGATACAACATTTTTCTTTCCCTAACAACTGAATTCAATTGACCCATCTTCCTGACCGGCTTTGAAATCAAAGCATGATAGATCCTACCTAGAACTTGGATATAGACATCAAGGATTTTGCACTTTACGCATAAGGTATCCAATCAATGTTTGCCCACTCCGTTATGTTCATACTTTAACTGCTATCAACTCCGATTTCCGACCTTACTACTCTACTGTGATTTGTAAATGCTGTACAATTTTATTCTGGGAAGCTTTTACGGCTCTTAGTTGCCAGTGCTTAGTCATCTGTGTTGGATTGAGATAAATGGTTTTATGTCCCATCTTACACTGCAAACATCCATTGGAAGCGGGAATATTTTTATCGGAACGGTGGCCAAACAGATCATTAATTAAAAGTAATTGAATGAATCCCTTTGCATTAGGTGCGACTGTCAAAATGAAACTGAATTGGTCAGTTTTTATTGGTAAATGATTGAGTAGAAGCAAAGTGGATATTCTCCTGGCGCTTGTGAATGTAATGGGTCTGCTGGTTGTTCTATTTTAGAATCAAATCGATTCTTGATCTCCGTATCAAATCCGATTTGGGCTAGTCACAAGTGGATTCTGGGCCATAAATTTCATCTGTCCAAACCAACTAAATCCTAGCAGAACAGGATAATGGCTGGCGTTTATGCCAAGCTTAAACCGGTAAGTATCCCGTTATTGGCCTGCTTTGTCAGACAGTGATGCGAGTGGTTTCTATCAACAACCATCATTTTCCGGGGTGGGGGGTGACAATAGTAACCACCAATTCGGGACATCATTATCATGATTGCAGAGTTCTATTGCCTCGTTAGCATATCGAACAAATAAAAAAAACTCTATGATTTGTATTGTTCCTATACTTAAATCAATCAAGATTTTTACGCTAATGAATGGCTGAGATAAAAGTACCTCTGAAAGGAATGGACAAGGTGAATAAGAATCATAGATTAGCTAAGTGTCTTTTTCTAAAAGTATTGTGGGTTTATGTTTTGAGTCAGCTCAAGTCACAAATGGACTACTTTCAATACCAAGTCCTCAGAAATGTCTCTCCTTGCTGTTTCGTAGGTCTGTGTAGGACACGAGACTAGTATTGGTACATTTGATACATTTCACTGCGCAAAAGAACTTAGCCAAAGTTCCTGTTGCAGCACATTTGTGATATACCTTCAAAAAGATGAAATGGCCTAAACTTTTAATGAATATTTTTAATAGTTTACTCCACTTTCAGTAAATGTTTAACTGTACAGTCCATTATTGGCAATAGGGTAGTGGCTAATTTATAACTGTCTGGGGAAATTTAGAAATAGGTTGTGCTGGCAGGACCCACTCTAGGTCGATGTTATGATGACTTTATGCTGTTGATCACAGTTCAAAATGAATGTGAAAACTGTGTTGGCAGGTTCTTTGAATAATGCAGACCTTATTGTACCTTTCAGTTTTCAATTTCCTTGTACTGTTATAAATTCCATTCATTGTTTATTGTGGCGATATGTTTGCAACCCTGAGGGAAAACGTGTTCCATATCCGTCGAATGCACAACCAGAGCAAGATTACTTCCTAACCGTAAAATGCAGTGATTTGATCTAAAATATACGAGTTCACTGAGGGCAAGGTGAAAAATAAACTTTTATCTAAGAATCATGGAAATTTCCTATCTCGGCATGGAGAGAAAACACGGTGGTTTTAGCGAACAAGCTCGTTTTCGACAACTTCTTCTTCAGTCTAATACAGTTACATAGTCAAAATTAAAATTAAAATGTTCGTCAATGGCTGTGTGTGATTCGTGGTTTGTGATTGTTTCTGGTATGTGGCTGGGAAAGGGTGAGATGGGAGGATGTGATCGTAACACGGTTAGGAAAAACGATTAGGACGTGGACGTGTCTGCACGTGTTAGGGTCGCGGGGTCATGGAAAAGGTCATGTCCATCTCGGGGGGTTGTGTCGCCTTGTGGCCACGGCAATCTGAGTGATTGTACAAATCGCTTTTGGCAACAAAGCGATGGGTTTAATAAACGAATGGCCACGGCTTCGGCTGTTGCGAGATGACGTTGATGGACGGCTTTCGAGGGGTTTGGTGGCACCCTGTAGATTATTTGGAATGCGTC
This sequence comes from Echinostoma caproni, assembly GCA_900618425.1. Taxonomy (NCBI): domain Eukaryota; kingdom Metazoa; phylum Platyhelminthes; class Trematoda; order Plagiorchiida; family Echinostomatidae; genus Echinostoma; species Echinostoma caproni. The sequence continues at coordinate 40,965 of UZAN01043031.1, forward strand.
ATCGTCAACTTCATGCCCGGTATCCGCAAGATGGGCTACGATTGCACTTGAAATGGTTTTTTCTTGTTCCTGAACGCAGCTAGACCGGTTT
>UZAN01043032.1:24943-42358 GCA_900618425.1 Echinostoma caproni
GTTTCAGTGCAAGCCCCCGGAGTGAGGTGATTTAACTTAGGTTCAGAAACCTCTGTGAACCACCTCATATATCTGTGATCCCTCTAAGGATTTTACACGCCTTGATGAGGACGTTCTTCCAGAGATTCGACTTCTTGTTGACCGTTTGACCACAGCCGATTTCTTCGTCTGGACAGCCTCCCTTATCAGGTCCGTATATGTAAACGGAAGTTATTTGAAAATAGGCAGCATGGAACACCTACTGTCAATAGTAGGCACTCTACAAAATCTCTGGATAGAGGCTGATCCAGACCCCATCTAATTGCTTTTATCACTCATCGACTGTCTTACAGTCCAGCAGTAAAGATGACAGTTGATTCTACTCATCTATCACTCTACTCGTGAAGAAGTTGTACCTAAGGTTGAGTCGACTCCTGGGCTTCATTAGCTTTAAATGATGCCCCCTAGTTAACTCGAGCTGTCCGCCTCTAGCCCAGTCAGCCCCTTCATTGTTTTGAAGGTTTCAATGATGTCGCCTCTTAAGCGTCTCTTATCCATGGAGAAAAGCCATAGGAATTCTAACCTCTCCTTATATGACTTACCCCTCATTCCCGCGATCATTATAGTGGCTAACCGTCGCACCCTCTCAATGTAATTGATATCTTTCCTCAATTGAGGCGCCCAAGCCTGCACGCAGTGTTCTAACTGCGGTCTAACTATGGCCTTATATATGCACCTGCAAACCAGGTAGCTGTGACCAATTTCTAAACAGAACATCTATCAGTACACCGACTCAGCTTCAAAGCTGTATCTGTGGAACACATTCCACCTTGATACATAATCCTAGACCAATTATTCATCAGGAGAANCGCCTGAGTGATTATGCCAAACTCCGTGGTTTACTTCCCTGCATGCCTTTCGGTTTTATAATCGTTTTTACGTGTACGTACCTAGCTGTACATATACAAGTATACATACAGGCTTATACCATCATTATTATTCCACTTTGCCCATTAATTTGTGACATGCTGTCCCTTCCCTTATCCCTTCTCAGCTGGGTATTACACCAGACTGTTCAATATGACTCTTTTGTTCCAGATACGGTTGGCTTGGACCTGTCAAAGGCTTGGGGTTTAAGCCCACAGTGGAAAATTTTGTCCCTGGCAGTGAATGCTTGGCATGGCTGTTTCGACGGTTTTGTCTGCATGCGTCCGCATCCCGGCGAACGTATGAACTCGCTGTACTCCCTCCTATTTATTCATATCTTTGTGACTCCATTTTCTTCGTCTATTGTCTGACATTTTGTTCTCTCCGTATTTTCTCCCATGAGAGCCGCACTCCGTTTCCCCACGATAACGGTGTAACAGTTACTTCAATTTCGTTTGATATAATTATGCAGCACATTCTTCCATCCTCCACACCAACGTTTATGACCTCGTCCGCTTTGTGTTCTGTTTACACAACGTTTTCGTTCTGCTCCCCAACCATCTCCACTATGNNCTTCCAAGTATTTTATCTATCTACCTGTACTGACGTTGTACATATAATTATTTTGAACACATGATCATGCCTTGTGCATGCCTCACGGGTTTCGTGAAATATACATTATTATTATTATTACTGTTACTATTATTATTATTATTATTATTAGTTTCTCGCCTTCTTATATTTCAGCCATTGAGCATGTTAACCTGTGAGAATGAATGCCTTCCACCTACGAGCCCTTTCCCCTACGGCGCGTTTAATGGCCGGTTTCCAACATTACGGTTTGTGGGTATCATCCCGAGGCTGCAAGGGGGCATACCTTTCCGTCATCTCTAATAGTTGGTCACGGATTATCTCCTATCGTTAATCAACGGACGAATCTGTTTCCTGTGGGAACCATGTTCTGGCTTGAGCATCTCGACTCAAGTCCTCTACGTTCATTCGCCCGAATTTGGAGCACTACCCGCGGGGTAGTTTTTCCCTTTGCAATGCATGTTTCTAGCAACAGTACATAATGATCGCTTTTGCCGAGAGGAACCTCGTGTCTTAGGTCGCTGATCTCACTCTCGTGCCGCGTGAGGACCAGATCTAAGGTAGACAGTCTCTACCCTAGCTGGATACGCGCTGGTTCTCTCACGTGCATGTAGAGCGATACCTCATGGAAGCAGTTCATGAATTCATGTTCTGCTTGCCCCTCTCCCTGGTCCTCATACTGCCATTCTATTCCGCGGATATTGAAATCCCTCACTATAATCGGCGAGTGATTTCCCATACCGACTGTGGCAATGAGGTCTATTAGCGCTCGATCATATTCCGGCCTAGAGTTGGGTGATCTGTAGACAGCTTATATGCAGAATTGCCGGCCTCTGTTTCTTACGATGCAGCCTGTAGCTTGCACAGTTAGTTTACAGTGTTAGCTCAGGTATTTCCCACTGGATATAATGCCAACGAACGAGCAGTAAGACCTCGCCACCTGCCCCATCCTCCCTATCGGTTCAGTAGCGGGTGAACCTTGAAGGAGCTTGACGTTCGGCTGAAATGGTTTTGGATAGCCATGTTTCAGTGAGGATCACAATATCTCAATCCTGGCTCCTACTAGCTAGCTCACCTCATTTGCTTCCAACGCTGCACACATTTGTGTACTACGACTTTAGGCGGTGTAGCTGGAAAAATGGTGCTTGTGTGTGTTTCTCTCTCAACTTATCAGTGCCCTCGAGCGCAACACCCGAGGGCCAACTACGTTTTTCGACGTAATCATCCGCTCTACGTCCTGCATAAAGCAGTTACCTTACCTTTCGAGGGACTTGACCCTGGTGGTGCCTGACGTCATTTTGATAACCGTATCATTGATTACCGAGCCGCCGTGATCTCCAGTTTCGGTGGCCACTGAACATCCATAATATGTCCCATTCCCCGGCTGTCTCCGGGCACCTATTCCGGCGTCTGATTCACGACTTCAGTCGGGGGAGTCGGCAGGATTTTCCTCTGCTTCGGTTTTGCCCTATGGTTTTCTGCGTTAGGTGTGACACTAAGCGGTCGCCCCACAGCCTCTACTGCCTATATTGGGACAATCGGAAGTGGGGTTTGGCTCCTGTTGATCTTTTTAGTGGTGGGCTTTGCCCTCTGTACCATCTGTTGTGCTCTAGCCTTTGACTACTTGCGGGATCAGTGGGATCCTCTCTTGGCTCCAAGCGTCTTTACAGGTTTTGGACCTGCAGGTATCAACAGTCTTGAAATCATGGAAGTCGAGGAAACCACCGCTGCGTAGCTCAGCTTGCATTGGTGTTCTGGTTTGACTTGACTTTTTTAATCTTCCCAGGACATCAATTGATTATGGCAAGTCAGTCATATTATTATTATTATTATTAGACATGTCGAAAGCTTTTGATTGTGTCTCACACGCACAACTGTTGGCAAGCATTCGAGGTTATGGTATCACTGGCTCTCTCCTGACATGGCTCAACTCGTACCTTTCTAACCGAACCCAAACAGTTACGGTCAACGGCTCCCAATCGAACCCCAGACCCATAAACAGCGGAGTCATCCAAGGTAGTCCTTGGCCCTTTATTGTTCCTCATGTATGTAAATGATGTCTTCTCAGTTATACAATTCGGCGTCCCTTTTGTATTTGCTGATGGTATTAAAATCGTCTACACGGCTGAGGCAACCGACTCTACCAGCTTAGCTAAGAAAATTTCAGCCAAATTACTCTCCCTTGAATCCTGGAGCGCAACATGGCGCATGAAATTTTCAGCCAGAAAAAGTGCTGCCCTCACCTACCGATGTGCTTTAGCCCTTGAAGCCCTGACCCTTCATGGCTGTCCCATTCCCTCTATCTTTGCCGTGAAGAACCTGGAAATACAGTAGTCCTGAACTTTCAACTTCTCTCAGCAAGCAGCTTTTCAAGCCGTCAAGGTTTGTTAAACATCCGGATTCATCATTAGGTCCCTGAAACTGCAAGAAACCAGACTTCTATGCTGCACCACCCATGTAAGACCACTCTTGGAGTATTGACCAGTTATATATTCTAAAATGAGCAAAACCTCAATAGGAGCACTGAGAAGCGTTCAGAACGCTTTCACAAAGCAGCTCATTGGCTTCTCCTCCCAGCTATCGTACAAAGAACGATGCGAAAGCCTGGGGCTGGAACCTCTCTGGTTGCGCCGTACAAAACTCCGCATACGCGTCTTTTACAATATTCTGCATAAACGAATCTTCTCTTCAACTACGCAATTGGCTTTCAGAAATGAATGTGGCTATCTACTTCGTAACCAAAATTTCACTATATCCCTCCCGTTTTCCAGGGCCTTCGTTAGAAGCAAATTCTTTATTTCTGTATATAGCAAGCTATGGATCAAACGTCCGAGTGCCATCCGATCCTCTCCAACCATTCCTTTGTCGAATTTGAAGCAGGATCCTATGGACTCTCTCATCCACTAAACTGCTTTGGTATACTGCCACTATACGAATCTCGAGGTCCACGTACAGCAACCCCATGCCCGTTTGTTCAATTGACGATAGAATACATGTCGAGGTGTGAAATTACTTTTCCCCGCATTGGCCTCATCACCCTCGTCCAAACAGTAATATCATACAAGCTAGTCGCAATTGCATGACTTTATATATAAATATTTTGCAAACACGAATCTCCAGGCAAATATATGCACACAAAAAGCTTTCAAAAACGTCATCCATTCACGCCTCGTCTCTGTCCAGCTCCATACGATGAACGTTTGACATTCTTTGCCGTGTCCAATAATCATCGTATTCATTTCCAGGTCCTGAATTGAACTGAATCTTGAAAAATCCAATCCATGGACATGCATATACACTTTTATTTATACTAATTCTCACTCTGTGATTTTTCTTCTGAATACACCCTTATCTACAGAATAAAAAACTGTCAGAAATTTGTTACCTTGTTCACCTTCTGTTTCATCGACGCGCAAAATAATGTCCATTGACCGTTTTATGGTTCTTTTTGTTTATCACGCTTTTACAAGATTGCGCTCCGTTGTGCTTTTAACCATCGAATTTTGTCGACCTAAATGTTTTACCATTTACTGTACAGAACTGAATTTAGGGCTTCGATAGACAGGCTACAGATTGACAGGACGGGGTTCCTGATATAGCTGCTTCAATGGCTCGAATGTTGGAGGTAGTTAGATTGAAGCCCGAGTGATGCTCTAGATGGTCCGCCATAAACAGCCTCACTCTCCGCCTATTCTACCATCCGTCCTGTCCTGCATATACACTGATTCATCTCTTCATCCGTTCTGAGCCACATTTCGATGACCGTTACAATCTCAACATCCTCTGCCCGTGCTCTCAGTTCAGGCAATTTGTTCCCACCTCTAAGTGCATTTGTGTACATTAGTGGTAATCTCTTCTCACTCCGACCAGTCACAACTTTCTTCACAGAGGGTATCTTCTGCCCGAGTCTCACACTCGAACAGTGCCACCGTTTTTTTATAAAATTGAAATTGGTTTGATTTCTAGATTTCCCTTTTGGGATTTACCCAGGGGGCTTCTATGATCGGAGTTCTATTCGCTGCGGGGCCCTCTTCAATTCTATGTATTTGGCGAGCGAAGGCGAGCTATGTTGAATCCTGGTGATTTACATGGGGTCGCTCTCTCGGTATTTCCTACAATTTTCTTGTCATCTGTCTTAACCTGATTTTCTCCCCAACAGACTTGCCTAATCCTCTCAGATGCCACTAAAAGGTGGTCTCTGTGTCTAGGATTGGCGAACACTACCAGCGTGGGTCTTGGCTGCCGTTTCACCTGATCCGGTGTCTGATTCCATTTCCCTAATCGTGACACCCTCTTTAAGGAAACATGTTCAGGAATTTCCATGGAACTCAAGAGGTTCACCACGTGTTATCTCACTGCCCTCCCCCTGTCTTCCCTCTGTATGAACGGTTACGGGATTCCATGTATTACCACATTCCTATTTCTGCCGATTGCAATATCACTGGATGTTTTTAGCTTTGTAAGAGCTGTGATTAACCGCTCAGTAGTTTCTTCTAGGGCCGATACTTGTTCTCTCAGGTTTAGATCGGTAGCTACTTTCGGTTTCCTATTTTTTCTTTTGTTCCCTTCCACAACCGCAAATAGTTTCCTGCCTCTTCGAATTCCCTTATCCTCATTGTGCGCTTTGGAGGCTCCGGAGACTGCACTTTTATTTCTTCTTCGTTGTCTATAGTGATAATTCCCTGCACTAGGGTTTTATCCTCAGTCTTAGAAGAGCTGTTGACGCTCCTTCTCTATCCAGGCTCCTTCGTTTGTCGCGCTTTATCAATGATCTGACATTTCTGGACATCTTTGTTCCGGTTTGTAACTATCCATTGTTTGCATCCATTGCAAACCCAACTCAGCTCCTCATGTTCTCGGTATAGCTAATACATCCTTTTGCACAGGTTTTCACATACAATGTGGAACCATACATTGCACGTATTGCATTGTATACCGTGGATAACGCTGGCTTTAGAGCATTGCAAATTTTCACATTCCTCTACCTAATTTTCGCTGCATCTTGGTACACTCTTAGGCGAATTCCTCACAGATGCTCTTTTTCCCAATATTGTAAGGACTGACAATTTATCCCGTACGTAAACTATCCAGACACTATCCTAATTTACTAACTTCGAATGCGCAATTACTAATAAAGATACAAATGTAGCTAATAAAAATCTCCAAGTGTACTACCACACTTATATGGACTGATTAAAAACTGAACGAAGGCAAAACGTATCTACCACGAAAAATATTCAAATCCATAGGGTCAGTTCAGTCAAACAGCAGTTCATCTAAACAGACAATTCACCGAGCGATCCGCGTTTTTGGATGAGCCATATTCCTGTCCCTTTGTCCAATTCCCGGAACTCTAGAGATGAGTGGTAGAAGACCTGTGGTTAGTGAAGTTAGGGACAACATACCCAATTACGACTCAACCCGGCATCCAATTCTCCAACTGAGCACCGACTCTGTACCTAATATTGACCTAAACGAGAGAGAGAAGGAATAAGAAACGATGGGTAGAGGTTCAAATATAATAAAGAAGGTATGCACCGGTTTCAACCATAACAGGTTGCAGCTCAAACTGGTAGATGAGGGAATAAATCGGAAACATACCGCCCACCGCCATCCTCCTAAACCTGGTTTGGGCTGGGCCCTAGATGGACTGCAGCTAGTGCATTTTGCGCTGGGAAGGGTAGTGGCGTGGTATCCCAACTATAAGTTTTCCAAAACGATAATTTTTCAATGTATTTTAGAAAAAGTGATGTCTAATTTAGCTGAAATTGAACAGCTTTTGCTTTTGGCAGAACTTGAGTCATTTGTTAAAATTATATTTGTTTTAATTAACCTTAATGTGCTATGTCCGTGAGATATAAATGCCACCACCCAATGGCGAGGGTCACTTCCACGCTCGTACCATCCATGACTCACGTTGACGATACGGTCATTTTTGAACGAATAGTTAACAATTGTTACGGATCTCTGGAAAGATTCTCGGAGGACTTCCATGAATTTCAAAGGATTACCTGCACATTCTTCTACGTTTTCGCATCAAGGACAGCAGATCGACTGATACGAGAGAGAAAGTTTGGTCGGAAACTGACGCTGCCTGAGAGGTTTCCGTACTATTTCATCAAATATTACTGTGTACATACTCAAAGGTGCGGCAAGACTGCAACCAGATGATAATGGCCTTCATTTTGAATGTATTTCATCCGTTTTAGGCTGCAAAATATCGCTTTATGGCATTCGCTGGAATTTGCGCATTCGGGAGGAAGTGCCAAGTGATGAAACGTTGTCTTGTGCACAACCATGTGGGTCAGCGGGGTTTGTATACAATTAATCGTCGTCTAGTTACACAACAAAAAGAGGAAGTGTGCAGTTTGATGGACACCTTTAGAAGTATTCGCGAGCTAAGGGATTTCGCCACACAAAGGTTCAAGAGACCAATAACTACGGCAGATATTAGATCCATACGTCAAAGATCTCAATCGGATTCACGTGGCGATGCGGTGAAAGTTCAGGACGTGCTGGAGAATCAGCGAGAGGTTAGGATAGGGATGAAAGAAAGTGTCGTTTGTCACGTATTATGTTCCTAAGGTTATGCTGCACTGCGTCGACAGGCTTAGTGATATTTTGTTAGCGGAAGCCACGCACCAGCGGGTATGTGCTTTGGAATGCTATGCTTGTAGACGACATCGGTTTAGGCAGAAGTTTCTTCTACGCTGTCTTACCGAATCAGAATAGTGAGAACTACAGATCTCAAGTGGGGGCTATGAGAGCTGTGTGCCCAGCCTTTGCACAATACAAGACTATAGTAGTTGATCGTAGCTTGTCTCAGTATAACACGTTTTCAGAATTTTTCTTGTGTAATATTTGTCTTTGCTATCTGGTTAACAACAACAATAAAAATGGTATATTTCACGAAGAAAGTCGTGAGGCATGCTGGGGTACACGATCATTTTGTACAATAAATGGTAGAACATTTAGGTCGACAGAGTTCGTGGGATTAAAAAACAGCGGAGCGAGATTATGTTGGCGCTTGACAAACAAAGAGAACCACAAAACGGTCAATGGACATTGGGTTCATTCGGGAATTGATAAAATAGATGAGCAAAGTTGCACATTCCTGACAGTTAGTAGTTCTATAGATAAGGAGGTATAGGGAAGAAAAGTCACAGAGGTGGAATTACAATAACTGGAAATGTGTACACATGTCAATGAATTGTGTTATTCAGGATTAAGTTTGAGCAGGGACCAGAAATGAAAACGGCGAGTATCGGACACGGTAAACAATGTCAAACGTTCATCGTGTGGAGGTGGACAGGGACAAAGCTTGAATGGATGGAGTTTTTAAAAGTTCTTTTGTGTGTATATGTGCTGGGATATTTGTGTTTGGAAAACACGGTTATATTATTGTCATGCATTTGTGACTAGCTTGTGAGTGATATCACTGTTTGGGCGAGGGTAATTAGGTCGAAAAGGGGTAAGTAGTTTCAGACCTCGCCAAGTCTTCTATCATCGATCAACAAAACATGGGGCATGGGGTCGATGTGTGGGCCTGCAGACTCACATTGAGTTTGTTTAGCGAGACGGTCCAGCCAATAGGAAGGTCCCTAGGATCCTGCTTTTGATTCTTTGGTCATAATTTGGTTTTGTTCACCGTTGCATATCGGTCTGATTCAACGTAAGTCGCCGTTATTCTTACAGTTGCAGATCTTTGGAAAGGAAGCTGGAAATGGAAAACAGTCTAAGTAGGCTCCTAGCTGCTTAGAGGGTGGGGAGAGAAAGCATGTATAATATCGCTTAATCTAATGCTGGAAGTTGAAGACAGTCAGTGAAATAAAGAGTTATTTGAACCAATCAAAGGGCTTCAATTAATTGCCATGAGAGAGACCGTGCAAGAGGAACAGAAATAGAAACGTTTCTGTGAGAAGAGAACAAGAATCAGCTTACGGAGGAAAGAGTTTGAGGAAACATATTCAAGTCGAACTAAGCACGATGGATTCAGGTAGTCAAAAGGAAATAACTTAAGGAGAAGAAACAAGGTTTTACGAAGGAAATTTTAATACAGGTAGCACCGACATCATTTGGGTGGAAATGCTCAAACGGGTTCCTAGACTGAAAAACAAATGAAAATAGTGACTGAGTAGGCCCAATGGCGACAAAAACAGATTCGTTGGGAAGCAGATGTAGATGACACTGAGGTGGAAATACAAGAGCAATGGAGAATATGACTGAAGTTTGACAACATTCAGCAGGCAAGAAACTAAGCAGGAGAGTATCAGCTGGTCAAGATAAGGTAAGTTAAGGAGAAGAAACAAGTTTTTACGTAGGACATTTTAGTTCAAGTGGCACCGATACTATTCGGGCGGAAATACTCAAACGGGATTCCCAAACCAAGACTAACATAAAAATAACAACAGTGATTTATATTGGAATCAGTGGCGACAAAACACATTCGTTGATGAGAAGAGGTAGATAAAGCTAGGGTAAACATAGGAGAGCGAGAGAGAACCCGACTGATGCGCTATTACAGTCAGCAGGCGAGAAACCAAGCAGAGAAGGATCCGGTGGTTAAGAGAAGATACATTTAGGAGAACAAACAAGGTTTTACGGAGGACATTTTATTCTACGTAGCACCGACACTAGTGTCCTCAAATCTTAACTGAAATAGCGATGAAACTGCGCATTCGTGTTTAGGGACGAAAAATGGTATCTTTGGTAGAAAGAGGCGGAGGACGCTGACGTGATTAGAGAAAAGGATGTGAAAACAACAATGGGGTTTGACAACGGTTATTGGGCGATAGGCGAAGCAGGAGAGTATTAGGTGTTCAAATAGATGTCAGTTAAGGGGAAGACGAAAAGTTTTTCCAAGGATTTTGTTGGCTAAGCACAACCCACACGATTTGAGCAGAAATGCCTAAACAAGGTCTGTAGAGCTAAACTGAAACAAAGATGAAAATACAGATTCTGGGTTATTTTAATGACAAAAAATGAGTTCGCTGGTAAGAAAAGGCGGAGGATGCTTCAGTAGAAAAAAAAAGCGAGAGAGAACTTCATAGAAGTCGAAGAACTGTCCGTGGGTCGGTGGCTAACCATGATCCTATGATAAGGTGCGAAATCTGATGTTTTGAGGAAGCAGAAATAGTGGGTTTTATTGAAAATGAAAAAGTAACAATATTTGGTGCCGTTAGAAATAAAGGCAGATGTCAATAGCTTGTAAGGGTCCCTTTTTGTGATGGAACATAATGATGCAGGATTTCCATTGGGCAGGGAAGATACCTTTGTTTAATGAGAGAGTGAAAAGGTTTCAAAGGATAACAGCTGAGTCGGGGCGACCATTACGATACGATGTGGGTGGTAGCTCGTCAGAACTGGACCTAATGGAGGGTTTTATGGTGCAAAATAATCTTTCAAAGTCGTAAACGGTCAAACGTATCATTTAAAGTATTGCGTCTGTTATAGGTAATACGACGGGGCAGCTGCCGGTTTCGTCTGAGGTCATGGTAGAGAAGAAGTAGCTGTTTAAGGCTTTGGATATTGTGTGGGGAGTATCAGCGCGTGAGTTATCGGGTATTAAGAGGTAAGTTATTTCTGGAGAAGGTTGTTTATTTCTAGTAGCAGTGTCCAAATTTTCAATCAATTTAATATCAGTACACGAATCCGGCCTCGAAGCTGGATCTATGGAACACAATCTGCTTTTGTACATACTCAAATAAGTACTGTGACCCAGACATTCTTACATTATATCCATTTGATCTCGTATTCGACGAGATTGACTAGCCAGTTTTCTGGGGTTTCACTCTGTCTGGTGGGCGAGAGCGGTCTACTGGGGACAGAAAAGCGGGTCTGCGAGTCTTACTTTTCCTACAGTCCTGTCTTGGCGTTCGCTCTGAGAGCAAACTGGAGACGCTTGCCAACATTTCGGGTTTTGGCGCAGAAAGATTGTTTCTTAGGTTTTTAGTTTTAAAGAAATAAGATTTAGGTTGCGCCGGGGTATGAGCTGAGGGGATTGCCTTAGCTGTTCGATTACCAAGTATCCCTTCATCCCAGCTATTGGTCGAATGGTAGGCGCCTTGATTGGGTCTTCGACCTCCTCTGCTGGAACGTGGGATGATTTCAAAGATCATAATAACTTGCGGTTGAGGATCCGGACTATGGTTGGTTCATCCGTGATTATGTCGGTAAAGCTTGCGTCGGGAGTGCTGGCGATTAGTGGAGCAAAGCATAGATTCTTGTCCTTTGTAAAAGAGGAGATTTGTGGTACCTTCTCGATATCCAGTCGCGTGAGATTAGCTGTGGCACGCATTTGCAATTTCTCATCTATTTTGACGCCACCAGGTTTTTTGTCAGATCTTCTGAAATGAAGAGGAATGTCGCGGGCTACATCTGTGACATACTTACATCTCTTGATTATATTCGCCTGAGCAAAACAGTTCCATACTGTTGCGCTCTGGCTGAACTCGACCACAATACCTGGGATCGTTTTCTTGGTTTTTGTTCGAAGATATGAACATCTGATTGGGTTCAGGACCTCCAGCGATTTGAGGCTATCCAGCATTTTCTTCAACCTATGAGCTAGGGGTGTTTCGCCTGGAAACTTCCCCCAGATTATCATGCTCTTGCTGCATGCCTCTGTCTCAGATAGCTTATTGGCGGTGTCTAAGATGATTTGGTCTGATAACTTGAGGGTCATTTTACTGGCTTCGAATTGGGGAGAGAGACCTACAAGTAGTACCCTCACCTTCACCAAATCGGCCTGCAGTTTGGCAACTTTCGTCTTTAGACTTCAGAATGCCTCGCTCTGGGATAAAATCATCCTGTTTTGTATCACTGGGGAAGTGTTAATTATCGTGTTGTCAAGACGCATAAGTAAAGTTTCCTCATAATGAGATACATTCTGGATTGAGATGGTATCGTTATTTCCTGCTATCATTTTAAGAGTAAGTTGTGATTAGGCGACGATATACGAAATATGCGAAAAAGCACTAAATGGGATATACAGTAGAGAGATACAGCAGGGTACGTAAAATAGAACGCACTAAATTTTGACCGTTTCGGACATTAGGAGCCGCGACCAGAAACGTGATACCAAATGTGTCAGAAAAAGGGATAATAGCAAATAAAGCGAAGGGTTATTCCGAAGAAGTACACTTTTAGATTCAAAAAACGAATTATCAGGGCGAGCACTCAAAGATTTCAACTTGGCGCCAACTCACCGCAAGGTCAGGTGGTCGGGCTGTACCCTGAGAAGGTTGGGGGTTATGACCATCGATGCTCACCACTTGCTGGCGATGCGATAGATAGGGGGCTAGCCAACTTAGAGTTGGGTTAATAAGCCCATAGGCTTCGAGTTCGCTCAGAAGCAGATGATGAGGTACGCGATCAAGGGCCTTGGCCATATCCAAGAAAATAAAAATGATATTTTTTCGAAGATTAGAAGCTTCAGTGATCTTTTTAAGGTAACCTAATTGGCAGGTATTACAAGATTTGTTTTCGAGGAAGCCATGTTGGTTGTTATGAATAAGGTCGAGGGAATTAGGTATTTAAACATTCTCGACTTGACCGGGCGCTCGAAGAGCCTAGAGATAACTTGGGTGTGATGGGTGGGACGTAAGTTAGAAGGTTCAATACGAAGATCTCTCTTATGGCGAAGGGTGATGAGGGAAGTCTTCCATTAAGATAAAAAAGTGCCATACTTTATCAAAAAATTGAAGACATTCATAAATAAAAGGACAACGTCGGGACCACCAAAACGTAACTGCGCCTGTGGGATTCCATCACTACAAGATATAAAGACGGGTTTTACTTTCGGAAACTCAGTTTTTACATGGTGTAGAGAAAATTCCGTATCGGATAGTGTGTGTGAATTTATGGGGGTGGGGCGATTGAAGATTGACCACTGTCTGAGTGGATAGTCATGGAAGAAGTGAACAACATGCTTTTGCGCTACTCGCGGGGGGTATCGGCTGCTTTGCCATTGAGCATATTTAAATTAGAGATACTGGGTTGGGAAAAGACATTTCTGGCTTTAATCAAACCTGATATGTTAGAAATGTTTTGAGGGTAATTTCTTGTTTTTTGTGAACTCTTTCAGTGGTTATGCGGATGTCTGTAGAGAGCTTGTGTAGAATAATAATCTGTGAGATATCACGCGAGCTAGCAAAGGAGGGTTGGATGTTTTGGAACCTGTTGCGCAAAGCATTGAGACTATCAGAGTTCGGGCGTCTAACAAGTTTACGGTAAATGGTGATCTGTTTGACCAAAAAGCCAAAGTCCAGCGTAAATTTACTGAACAAATGTTTGGTTGATCAACTAAATCTCACCATCTTAGATAGTTTCATATACAAAAAGGCNCATTTTACGACTAAAATTTGTCTTTGGAAAACTCACAATACCCACTAGGTAACCATGCAAACATACCCCCTACAACCCTCGACAGAAGTGCAACACGAAAAAGATTCTTCCTTGGTACTAACTCCAGATTATGGAACAAACTACCAACAGAAGTGCGTGCGACTTTGAAAAATGAAAGGTTCAAAAGACAACTTGCAACTTAAAGCCTGAAACAATTGCTACAATGCACGGAAGCATAAAAATGGATATTGCATTTGAAATGGGTTTTAATTACTGACTATCCGAAAGCTGATCCAGCTCCAAAGCGGGGTCTATGGAACGTGTTCCATTGTGACACATACTTGAGTATCATGACCCATTCTACTATACATGATATGCATCTGCTCACATTTCCACTAGACTAGATTGGAACGCTTTTGTGGCACATGCTAACCAGGTAGCAGTGTCCACTTTCTCAAATAAATTCATATCAGTACACAGATCCTGCCTTTAGCTAGATTTGTGGAACAAAGTCTCTACTAGCACATACTTTAAAACGTATCGTACCTGTTATTGATTACTTTATCTTCCACTGATCTCCCTTCGGATCGACTCAATCGGCTCAACCCAGCGGCACATCCTAGCTAGCAAACAGGGATCACTTTCTCAAAAAACTTCATATCAGTACACGAAACCAGTTTCAAAGCTAGATCTGCGGAACACAACCTCTGCAGGTACATACTTGCAAAAGTATCGTGACTTATTATTGACTAACCAAGGTATACAGAGGTATATTTGTAGGTGTGCCTACTTCCTTGCTTCATTTTACTGTGCATATTATTTTTGGTCTTCTCTGTTCCCCTCACCTTTTCTCAGCTGGGTATTACCCCAGACTGTTGTATATCGCCTTTTTGTTCCAGATTCGGTTGGCTTGGGCCGGTCGAAGGCTAAGGGTCTAAACCCGCAATGTCTACACACACAGTACACATCCCGAGTCTCAAACCTCGAGAAGTGGAACCAACCCCACTCGGTGAATACTTGACAAAAGTAATCTCACCTATCCATGACCTAACCTGTACCCTAATTCACTTATACCCATTTGAACGCTTATTCTTGACATTATAATTCCTTCGTTTTGTGTCGAATCAGCTTATTCTCTTCCCTTTTTGACCTGCGTTTTTTGTGTGCGCACTTTCCTTTTTATATATGGATATCAATATATAAGCTTTTGGATACTTATGCCTTCCACATTTTGTTTCGCAACACGCTATTCCCCTCTTCCCTTCTCAACTGGATACTACCCCAGACTGCCGGGTTTTGCCCTTTCTATTGCACATTCGGTTGGCTTGTGCCTGCTGAAGGCTTGGGGTCTACACCCACAATGGACAATTTGGCTCCGACAATGGTTGTTGGGCACGGCTGTTTCCATCGTTTTGGATACATGCGTCCGCATTCCGGACCAGGTTGAGGATCACACCCCCTACCTCACCTAAAAGTTGTTTTAAGGTTAGTTGTCTAGCGTGTAGTCAGTCCCACATCAAAGTGACCAATGCCTAAAGAATCTAAATCAATCCATTACCAATCGAAGCCCCGAACCAAATGAATGTGCCCTCAGAAGTAAGCTGTTATGCAGCAGACGGAGAAACATGTGCTCTGACAACCGTGTGAATTCGCTGCACCTCTTTTTCCCATTCATTCCTATCCGCGAGTCTCCATCTTTCGTTCTTTGTTTCACTGACCGTTGATCCGTGTTTTCCTCCCACAAATTCCGCACATAGAATCCTCTCAATACAAGGTTCGCTCTTCCCTCAATTTCCGTTGGCATGCTTATCTAGTGAATTCCTCCATCCTCCACATATACGTTTGTGACCTCATTCGCTTTGTGGTCCGTTTGACTTGCGTTTCTGTTCCGCTCCTCCACTATCTCCCCTATGTATATCTCCTATTTGACTATTCTATATATCTGCACTTTTGATGTACATATGATTATTTTGAACATTTGATCATGCTTTGTGCATGCTTTACAGGCTTCATGATGTGTGCATTATTTTTAATATGATAAACAATTTTGGAGCTTAAGATTTAATGCATTTGCAGCAACAACAACTTCTGAAGCCGGATGAAAGTATTGTGTATCCAAATTGGTGAATTTTTCGTAACTTTAGCCACCTCCTGTCGCCTCCAACTCCTAGTTTTGTGAAATAGTTGTAGCCGGTTAGTGTAAGCAGTGCTTCGAGGGTACTCTCCAAAAGCCAGGTTTGTAATCAGAATTAGGTCAGTAATGGGTGAGGTGGGGTACTCTTTTTGATTGTGTTAAAATTTTACAGGTGGTTTGATGCTGTTGGATTGTTTGAGAAAGTGAAATTCAGATGGAGATGCAGGTGAAGTTTCCGGTGGTGAGTAGCGGTGATTTATGAATACGGGGGTTGATTGGGTTTACACGGGAAACGATGTCATAACAATTGCCATCACTTAGTTTTATTGTGGGTTGGGTACCTCAAAGAAAATGCGATTGTGTACAGTTTATCTCACTAACCTTAGGTGGTTGGTTTTCGGTGTCTGATTCCTGCATTGGCAGCTCAGGTTGCAGTTGTGGACACTCCGTTGGGAAGTAACTCTGAAACTGCCGATAAATGGTTCGTCTAATTGTTCCACGAGGTAGTTTAATTAATTTATGACGAGATTTTCACATACTAAAAATATTTACGAACAAATACGACGGGTTACACCATGGAGATAGATTAGAAATAAACAGCGGGCAACAAGAGCATGAAGAACACAAGCAAAGTGATAATGGCGGCCTGCCATTGATACCACTTGGAATCAATTTAAATAAACAGTTACTTCCGAAAAATACCATGTAGATAAATATGACAACTGTTGTCTGGAAAGCGTTTGTTTTTTTGAATGCTACAAACATGCACTTATCATATAGGTCTTATTTGGAAAATGCGAATTTTGGAGCACTCTGGGAGCAGGGTGGACGCTAAACGTTAAACCAATCCGGCGTCGCCAATGAAGACGAATTGTGACAATGTGAATCTGCGTCTAACACGGTCGATTTGGACGAAAAACACACATCAGTTGCGCCGCTTACAGTGGAGAGAAAGCATACGTTTATTTGCGTTGCCTTAGTCGATGAGCGTGAATGTCAAAAAGCCACCAGTGTCTGAAACTGGCTCTTTCAGGGCTACGCCAATTTGATTTATTTGTCTCAGAGTTAAAAAGCCCTCGATAAGCTGGAGATTTCAGAATAGTATGAAGAATAGTTTGAAACAGTTTTAATAATAATAATAAATATATGAGAGTGAATAATAATTTTATTTTTTTGATGTATTATTTTTTTCAATTTCTCAGGCTTTTGGCCATCCAAGATCATGTGTTGTTATTGTGAACATCTGCAGTGAGCGAAATAATTTTGGAGCAAAAGTTGTTTCCAGTGGGGTTTTTCATAGCTTTCATTATGGGGATTGATTAAATGACCTTGTATTTTGTTAATAAAACCGCGTCTGGATGCCACGCGCTTACCGCGAGGAACCTGACAGGGTCGCAATGTTACCGTGCTGTAGATAGACTCAGATGGCTTGATAGCCA
>UZAN01043033.1:5618-24185 GCA_900618425.1 Echinostoma caproni
TAGTAAGGCACGACCTGTTTTTCATAAGGCCATGCTGGCCATCCTTAGTGTTTTCCTTATTGTCGGAGACCACCATGGGGGCTTATTATAACTTTTTCACATTTAAAGGGTGCAAATGTATCTTGGAGTTCCTGTAGGTTATTTCCGATCCTATGTCAGAGAGCCTCTACTGTGATGTGATCACTTCCTGCGTTCCACTGTAGAGTCAAGGCTCTACCTGTCATAGTCATAGTCATATATAATCCCGTATGTGACCATAGTCATAATATACCTACCTCGCTTATTGCTGATAAACATACGTTATTTGCTTACCACTTTATTGATCGGACTACATTTAAACCTCTGTTTCATTCTATAGAACTCACCATGGTGAGTATATAACTTGTGAGTGCACGCACACTTAGCATGAACGCGCGTTCAGGCTATTTCAGGTCGGGTCAGCTGACCTGACCTAGTTCAGGTTGCACAAGACTGACAATGGCCAGGACCAATCAATTGTCCAGACTTCTTCCGGCAGCATGTTCACAAAGTATGCACCCAACACTGCGCTTATTTCTGAAATCGTAATCCCAAGGGTAGAAAAGGTATATATACACTAATGTATATATATATATATGTAATATAATGAAAAATAACGCCTCACTTACGTGCTCAAAAGGGAGAAAAGTGAAACCGATATTGATATTAAATCTTGTTGATGCAACAGAGCGTCGAATTTTATTGTGCGGCTTCCAGAATACTCAAAGTTCAGCAATCTGTGTTCATCCATGGTCATAAAAATAATTCTCTTTGAAGAGGAAACTAAACAGAGACTACCTGAACAATGGGAAACCCTAGAACACTCAATCACACCTTTATTGACCTTACCAGTACCATCATACTTTTAGAGTCCCATTAGTGTCCAGTTGGAGTTCTTACGCACCCAGATGGGGTACCTGATTGCACTTCAAGGTGCCACATAAACCAGTCAAGAATAAATCACGCAGCCCTTAGAACTCCTTTAGTGTGAATAGCGAGATACCAATGCTCTGGTTATTACCAATTTCGGACACAGGGACGAAAAAAGCCCTGATCAAACATAGAAGACAAGCAAAAATGCGACTAGAAGCCAGTCACAAAGAGGCTTGAAAGTAGAGCAACAAATAAAAGTATATCTCTCATTGCTTTTAAAAGAGAAGTGCTCTCTTGAGTTTGTAATAGCTCGCACAGTCTGACCAACAACATTCCAGAGTTAAGGCTATTGACTGAAGACAACTCGTGGAGCCCACAGCAATAACCGAAACTTTGATGCTAGAAGGTATATCAGGTTCTGGGACTGCGATTCGCGCCATGCACATATATTGAGAAGACAATTTAGGATGAAAAGTCGGGGGAGTCATACTTTATATGATTTGTCACTTGCAATCTGAATTAGTGACGGACCTCAAATGAGTACTCGGATTGTCTATGGGTCTCCGTGAAGATCGACGGCTTACAAGCAATTTTAATGGGTATATCGTATCGACCCCATAACAAAAGATAAACTGGGGATAATAAGGGGCTAGCCTCCGTGAAGAGATCCACAAAGTTGTACCACAAAAACAAAACAATATTAGGAGACTGTAGTCTCACCTCCATTGACCAAAGATCACAGGGTCCCAATGAGTCGATGCAGATCCGTTTTCTAGAAACGCGCGTCGATATACCTTTAAGGAACAAATACAAGGTCCTACTAGTTTTAGTTAATAGGGCACATTAAGTGGGCTTGATTGCGTGTTATCCAAAAAACCTCAATTGATTGAAAGCGTAACGATGCTTAACCTGTTAGGAAAAATTGATCATGCCGCCATAGTGTTTAACTTTTTCATTCGAATCATGATTTGCGTAAACCCACAACGTCTAAGCCAAAACTTCTATAAAGCAGAGTACCAGGCACTGAACAGATTCCAAATAGTCGTACACTAAATAGATGACAATCAAGAAGCGACACCTGATGACCTCTGGATTAAGTTGCTAGCCAAATATAAAAAAAGAAAATAAATACCATAGTTTCAACGAAAATGTTTAGGGTTCAAAAGTAATCTCTGACATTATTATGAGGTAGAACTCAACAACTAGTAAACAAAAGCAATCGTTGTGAAACGTATAACAGATCACACAATTACAAGATGATTATGAAATCTATGAGTAACTGCCAAACCACTGCAGCGATTTACAACGGTCCGAAAAGGGCTATTCCATATTCGACTCTGCGACAAAGACAAGGAAAGTCTCAAAGCACCCCACAGATAAGGTCAGTAGCTGCAGACATCACAAAGATAAAAAGGCGAAACGTTTAATGTACCTTCAATACAGAGGCAACTGAGGTTCTAGATGGTGGCATTTGAAAGTAACATAGAGCAACCATGAAGAATCCCCGAGGGCAAGGTATCATGACAGAAGTATTTCATTCAATGGCAACTTAAGCCTTAATACCTCCTGACGGTCGGATAATAAACCAACAATTGCACTAAAGAACTTTCCAGACATCAAGCGTTTCGACAACAAGGCTGTGAATATATCTATTAGTAGCCGTAAGTTACCAGCTAAATTCATAATGCGCATCATTAACCCTGTCCAATAGTTGGGGTCTCGTACTTATACGCAAAATTACCTCCCAGTATCGTACCTTTATAAACTNCAGTTATAATGTAGAGTGTCACTGACGATGGAGTAGGGGATTGTTGATAACAACTAACTTTTTAATTTCTCCGCAACATGGCTTAATAAAAGGTAAGCAACTTAGCTGTAAAGAATAATAGTGCAATTATGGACTTTGAATATTAGTGAACGTCCTTCTATAGTTACCACTTGACTCTCTAACCAACAAACAAAAAAAGATATGCATAATGTAGAAAGTGGAGACACGGTAATGTGTGCCAAGTCAGATGGATCAAGGGTCCAGATCAAAAAGCAACTTTACTCTTCAGCTTGGTCCGATGCATTGATTTAGTCATTCTCTCGATAATGTTTTATAACTTGCTGCAATAATGCCAAAATTTCGGATGAATGTTACCCGTAAATACGAATGGAAATGTAGCTTAAACGAGAATAAAGTACTAACCCGTAAAGTACAAAATTCGCGGTTTCAATTCTCCTTAGAGCAGTTTTACTGTTGAACCCTTTGTAACAGGCTTACTATCAAAGTGAAAACGATCTCCACTGCCCTGCTGAACGTTTGCAAAGCCATTCCGTTTGATGCCAATTACGACGAAGAGCGCAAACCTCTAAACGCAAGCTCATCAACAGCCTGAAGAATCACCTCGTGAAATAGTAGGTAGGGCAGTTTACAGTAAATCAAGGTGCGACTGTCGGTAATAGTTTCTCTTTCAAGTAGGAGTACAGAATCAAGAAAAGTAGGCGTAATTGAAGTGATTAAGGAGTCTGACGGCACACTGTAGTCAGGAACGCTGTCTTGAGTGATGGGCAGAATATTTTGAGGCCTAGCTCACCTGGACACTGGCGACACAAAATCTCCCAATACCTGCTTCGGCTGGGCAAATTCTGCCAATAGATATCGGTCATCTGTCTGAAATGGAGGTTACCCGGATGGGGTGTACCCATCGGTTTTTAAGGTTCAGCCTTAGTTTCGGAGTTAACAAAATTCCTGAGAACAGTGTGTAAATCGGTCACCATAACGATTTACAAGAAAGACGATAGATCCTATTGTGAAAACCACAGAGGAATAAGTTTACTCAAAATTGGTCCTGAACTTCTGGCGGGTATTATACTCCGTCTGTTGTTTGCTGCACTTGAACGGTGTAAGCATGAGAATCTGGCTGGTTCTAGGCCTGTTCGATGTTGTATAGACCGAGGTTTCAGCACTTTTTCATCCTGGTTCATCACGAAAGTGTTGTTCGTCAGCGTTGCCCTCTCTACTTTTCCCTTTATCCTTGACTCTTGAAACAGCCATATTCTCGTGCGAGTATAGTGGCATCGATTTGCTCACAGATGGTATATTGTCTGATTTAGACTATGCAGACGACATTATGTTGCTAAGTGAAGGTTCAGGTAAGTCGCAAGCTTTTCTGGATAGTTTGAGTGCTACTGTGGCCATGTTCTGTATGGGTTTTTCTTCTTCAAAGTGGAAAGTGCTGCTACAATATTGGATTGACCCAACCCCAACTTCACTGAGGAGGCAGTAGAAGAAGTAGATAAATCTGATTACTTGGGCATTTATGTCCCACCTGGCGGATACCTCCCCCCAGATCAAGTTTCGGCACGCGTACAGAATGCTGGGTTAAAATTTTCCAACTTGAGATATCTGTGGCTCCCTGGCGAAATGCAGCTGTCTGTGAAGGATCGAGTATATGCTGCAGCAGTTCGCCCAGTGCTGTTGTACGGTACAGAGACTTGGAGATTAAAGGAACAGGATAAAAGTAGATTGTCGCTGTTTGAACACCACTGTCTTCACCGCATTGCACGATTCTTGTAGGGAAACTGGACAAGCAATACTGAGGCTAGGCGAAGAGGTTTAGGTTACCGCAGTTGTCCACTGGAACAAATGGTCGACTTCCATAGACTGGGGTAGTTGGGACACGTGTTGCGTATGTCACCAAATACGTTGCCACAGCCAGCAATGTTTGCCTTAGGCAGCTAGCGGAAGGATAAAGATTAAGAGTGGTCAAAATAAGCTATGGAATTAGGGTATAAAAGCCATAACCAGGAGTCTGGGAAACATAGATTCCTTTAGGCTCCCTTGATGGGGGCCAGAGATCATGGTAACTGGTGGTTAGAAACGGTGATTGAAATCGCCGATTGTCACAAATAATGATGTTCATGCTTCTACTTATTATCTTTGCAACCTTATTCAAAGTGGATTCACAGTCTTCTTTGACTCTGTCCGCAACATTCCATTCTGCCCTCTGCTCTTTTATTCAATTGGGCAGCCAAGATACAGCAACCAAAACCGGCGCATGGAAATTTATGGTTAACGGTTGTAGAAGCTGAAAACTGAACTGAAACTGCTACTCATTCGAATGGTTGTAGGAAGTGAACTAAATTAAACCCTTGCAACTGATACGAAGCGGGACAGAACGCTTGAGGATATAATCAATTCTCTGCATCACATAATGTGCTCAAAAAAATTAAATAGTTGTTTACATTGCTTGAGGATTCCAGAAATTTTTAGTTCAGCTGCAGAACCTAAAGAGGCATGTAATTAGTTTACCTAAGAGTATTGTTCCTTCCGGAGATAATGAGTTCACACTCTCAGCAATCGGATTTTCTCCTGCGATAATAGCAAACTTTAGATGGTCAGGCTTCTGAATTCTAGTCAATTTCACTCTAAAGTTTACGGATTGTGCTTGAACTGACTGAACACTCAAGAATCGTGTGTACCAGTGGTGGTCTTCTGCCCTCGCCTTTGGTTTATAGTAACGCAGACAATGTCGGTCCTTCCGTCGATTCATCGAACACATAGTACAGTTATCAGCCGTTTGCCATCTATGCTCTATTTGTAGTTGTAACTGAGTGCTATCGAGAGGTTTCAGAAACAAATCCGTGTGTGTGTGACGTTCAAATGATTTTATCTCATTTGCTCTATTTGGTTTGAATAGGGATATTGTTATATTTCATTCTAAATATATTTTTATGTCGATTGTGACCCTGCTAGCAAAAAGACTACTATTCGACTACCAAACTGACAGTATATTACTACTAATATTCTATCAGATAGCTACCAGATCGCTATAACGTGACAGATTTCACTGTATTTTTTTAGGCAGGTTGCTACGAATGGACTACTAAAACGCGACAAAAACGATTTCATTCGGTGGTAGTTTACGTAGGAAATCGCCGCCTGACGTAGCGATTTACCGAACTTTACCCATTATTTCTATCCTTTCACTGGAAGGCTTATCAACACCCGTAACGCCTAACGCGCTACAGCATTGACCACGTAGTGTTGCATTTTCTCGCTTAGATACATTCCCAGTACGTAACGGAAAGAAAACACACCACAGATGCAACATCCTGATACAGTTATAAATTGAAATAGTACAAAAATAGTAAAAAAGTTGACAAAAAATAGATCGTTACTTAGTTATAAAGGGTCCTTTGAATCAACTGTTCCACTCGGTCAATCCTAGCGTGGATTTTTTTCACATCTTCCACTGCAATAAAGGAAACTTTAGACCTATGACAATAAATTCTCACCAAGCTCTACCAGAAACTTGCTTTCTATTGATATGAAAAGTGGTTTCGAGCAAACCTCATTTGAGCTGCATGTAGCACCATAAAGTAATAGTTTCAATGGTCATTACCTTTGTGTAGATTTCTGAATTAGATCGGAGTCTGGCTTCTTGTTTTCATCACTGTCCGAATCAGTAATCTTCAATCGTGAACTACAACGGTCTATGTGTTTGCCCTACCTTGACGGTGCCGTCCACCTACTAGGACTAATGATGTCACTGAAAGAAGAGCGGAATATCTGTTACACATCATTTACTAAATACTTACCCTGATTCAGTGTTTGCTTTCACGCTAGTAGATGGTAATTGTCCAGGCTCCAGCGTAGCTAGAGGCGATCTATTACTATTTGATGTTGTTAATAAGTCATGTGAAGTGGCGGAAACTGGTGCTTGGAATAGGAATTGTTTCTACCGGCTTTACCGGAGGGCTGATATATGCCAGCTTCTTGGAGTGCTGCTGCGTTGATTTTTTTCGGTAGAGTTGCAGATAACTCGTAATTGGATAAAGCCACAGGTATTCTGAAAAATACTAGGTAACTGTATATGTCAAACTTACATTTTGCGTTTATGCGGCGTACCCATAGGTGCTGTTGCATCGGATAATGGTATATCCGAATCGTTCAAATCCATCTCTTAGTAAAAAAGAGTTTGTTCAAAGTTATCTGAAATATGAACACATGTAAGCAAGTTTAACGCGTATCTGTTGATCTGATTACTTCAACAGTATGAAGCTCTTTAGTTGATGGCAAGTCCCTTCCGGTTTTCAGCAGCTTACACCTAGCCAGGGTGGAAAGCGAGCCCGGTTTGGGCCAACACACTTGGCTATCCAATAAAAACCAATTTCGATGTATGGTAACCACACCGTGGTCGGTGAATTCAACAACGGAATACATCTGAAAGAGTTATTAAAAAGGTTGTTCATTAGCTTTGCCACTTGGTTTATATAAGGACATCTCCCTAACTAAATCAAAACAAATCACAAGTATGATCAGTTTTTATTAAAACTAAATGTGTACAGTATTCAGATTCCTTTTGTGGGTAATATTATTCGTGACGGTATGTCTGGGAGGTGCTTGAAGATTAATTGAGTTATAATGTTTCTTACTGTTGTGAAGTCAATATATGCAATAGCCAGTAGAATACAAACCCCGTTTTGTAAGGTATTGCCAAGCATTTGCTCTGAACCTTCTTCCTCTCAATCCAAAGGATACCTCCCTTCGGTTGTTTGAACTTGAATATATGCGAATCGGTGGAGTCTATGCACCATGTGAAAAAGGGTTCTGTCACGGCAAACCTTTGAATGCGGAACAACCGGGACTTAAGATATAGTAGGAATCCAGGTTTCCCGTTGACAATCACAGCGTTTTCCGAAATTTGGCATTTTCAGCTGTTTGCCTGCGGCCATTCGACGAGTTGCCGTGCACAGCGTGTCAGCAACAAGCCAACTGCAACCCATAGACTCACCTAGGCACCTTTCGGTAATTCTTCGGAATATTTGTTCAGCTGGTATTCTTGATGACCAAACAATCCGCCCAAGTTCATCCATGTAGCACTCGAATGGGGAGGCTGAATATCTGTCTAGCGACCCCCGAATTCGAACATCATCAGCCAGGTGAGTCAGGTAATGAGTGTTTTACACGAACTCTTGCTCGCCGTATAAAGCTGTAAATTGGTTCAGTAAATGGTGCATCATATTTTGGACGAATTCTACATAGTACGTGCATTGCACTGGATGTGATAACGGGTAGAAGTAGATCGAGAAGTTTAGGAAGTTCTCGTATTTCTGGTCGTACAATATGCCTTCCAATATTACTGGACCAAGATAGAGCATGAACTGCCGGAATTCCGTAGCTTTCCATTTTTCGAAATCATCGAATACCCGGTACTTTCTCTGAAAGTCACACAGTAAACTGGATCGAGCTAGATCTAAACGATCAGAGATTCTTCTGAAGTTAGTGGAGTTAAGTCGGGTATTGCTGGATATAGGTCCTGTTCTCCACATTTTCAACAGACGCTTGCAGAAACCTAAGCAAACCAAATGCGTGTATTCCAACGGGAAATCATGCACCATGTCGACCGATGGCATTTAGAAAGGCGATTCACCAATATGATGTGACTCGCCCCGTCGTGATGGAAACTAGCGTCTGTTCGCAGTTCACATGATTTAAACGGTAAGATAACCTTCTTACCATTGTGTGTATCCGCTACTGTGCGCCGATCACAAGAACTGTTGCCACTGTGACGCTTGATCTGCTTGACGAAGGATCGACCGGGAGCATCACATATGATGATAGGCTTGAGGAATTCCATTACGTCCTTCAGTTTTGACATTTCGTAATAAAAGCCAATGAGAAAGACATCGGTCAGTGGCGAAACCAGGCTACCAAGTGCAGGCCATAATTGTAATCGTGAACTGCGAAACAAACTCAATCCGTCGATGGCTAGCTGAGGTTTCACCGTCTTAGACGCAGATATAGCATGGTCGACGACGACTCCAACGATTCCGCCAATCCATTGTGGACGTAGTGACCACCTTGGACGGCTATAGACCTTGCAATACGCGGAGTCTTAGGGAGCGTCTTTTGGAAGCTCTGGAAAACGCATTCTCATACGCCTCAGAATCATGTTTACTGAATTAGCAGACATTTTTGTTTACAATGCTATTCCTCGAGCGAAATCCAGCATGGATGGAACATAGGCTTCGCATTACTCAGCTACTGCAGCAGAACATGAAGGAGGCACATGAAATTAGTTACCTGTGTCGGAGTCTGATGATGGACATTCTCCGTAAACTTTTTGATACATTGTTTTTGTTACATTTTCATCTTTCAAGAACGATAATGATTTATCAATATTACACTTAAATACCATCAACTTCATAAGAAGCGCCTCTATAATTCTCTGGTGCATAGATCTCAGTGGCATTCTATAAAGACAAACCTGGAGTTAAGATCGTGTTGATTAAAAAAATTAATTCATGTATCTAAATACTCTTGTATGGCCGTCTCTTTCAAATGAGTAAAACCTGGTTCTTCAGGGAAAAAGGTTGGACACTCCCTCAATCTACCTACTTGTAATTGCCTGTAGAAACGCTATCTACTCGTTCCACGTGGTAATTTGACAGTTGCGTGAGATGAAAAACGCATAGCGAAATGGTAGCTAAATTTGAATGCGCGCCACTCCAATGGGTGCTAAATTTAAGACAAAAGTTCCAAATAAACTAGATGAACCACAGACAATTTCGGTTCAAAATCAATAACATTCAACTTTTATATGTGTAAAACAGCCTATGTGGATAGTTACTGGACAATAATGCTTAGAAAGCAAATCGCTACCACAGTAATCATTTCGTAGCGAAATTCTGCTACTTGGTGTTAGCATGGGAAAAGTCCAGTAGCCTCGGTGGGACTCGAGCCCACGCATGGACGCAGTCTACGCTTTTGTAGAGCGCACGCTCCACCAGCTGAGCTACTAGGCCACACCTAAACCACTGATCTTTTCACCTTCGAATTACCCACCCAACTTACAGAGGCATATGGTATCCACCAATTAGCATGTAAGCTTACATGCTTAGTTGTAAATATGATGGAAGTTCAACCCGCTGTTTGATCACATAATTTGGGCTCGGTTACCTTTGATTAGTAGTCAATGTTCATTATGTCTGTTTCATGCAGTAAAAATAAACCATTTCATGTGAATGTGTATCTNTGTGACCAGATTAACCAAGTGCCCCTGGTTTCTTTGGTGGACGTGTTCGAAAGACTAAACAGTTAATCGCATTGGATTTTAACGTACTTAACAGAAATGCTCATATTTAGTTTAACAATATTTCCTATGAAATTAAAGTTCCATAATTATGCATTTTTCAAGTAAAGTTATCCAAAACGATTCTAGATATGTGTACATTTATCTTCAGTTTTGAAATCACTGCCGTTTGTTTCTCCCAGTGCTGAACTCAATAAATTTCCATTTCAGAGCCTTTTTCTTTAAGGCAATGGTGAAACAGACTATCCAAATTTACCTACGTTTTCGTCCTCCTAAAAAGAAAACTTTAGTGAGTAATTCATCTTGTGGACAAAAGTGAATTTTAAATTCCTTTTCAAGAAGTATGAGATAGAAGATGTTGGTCTTGATAAACCGCGAGTCACTCTTGAAGGAGATCGTTCCACAAATGAACAAACCGTTTGTAACAAAAAAGAAGCTTATCGGTTTCAATTTGATTCCATTTTTGACATTGAGCATGGTCAAGACCAAGTTTTCGATGCGGTTTCGAAACCTGTTATCGACCAGTAAGTCAATATTTTTACATGTATTTGAATTTTGAATGATCGATAATCGTCCCCTTTTGTCTGACACAGCACAGAATAAACCAGTTCCACAGTAAACACAGTCAAATGTTGATTTATCATGCCACTGGTACTCAGTGCGGTCAACCGTAATTACGGAAGGAAAATTACCTCAACTGATAGTGCAGTAATACAGAGTCCGTTTGTAATTGAGTTATCCGTCCATCGGCTTGTCATTCAGATATCTGCATTCTACCACCACCCTTGCATTTTGCTATTTATTCCTTTTAATTGAATGGATTTTGTTCGGTTATAGTCCCCTTTCTGAATATAGTGCTTGTTGTGTTTGAAACAGACAACTGAATAGCTGTTTAATTTATACATCTGAACGTAGCACTGGTACCTATGCCGTGTATGCAAATTCAAATTTTTATGATGGGTAAATTGCAAAGCAATTTATTACGTTCGCTCATGGATGCTGAACAGTTAGGTGTTTCAATGCTTCAGCAAGCTTTAATATGAATTAAGCGACGATTGGAGCACATAGTGTTGCTCAATTCTGGAGCTATAGGCCTCGAAAATCACTTATTATTAATCAGTCTATTGACACGATTGATCACGAAAACTCCGTTTGAAACTCAATTGTATATAAATCAGATCAATTCGAAATAAACTGTAAACACTCACGAGTTAGACTCTAAGCAATTTGTCAGTAAAGACAGCAGGGAACATTGCAGTAACATATTGTTCGAACTGCCAGAAAAATGAAATTTGAAAATATAATCCTGCAGAAAATTCTATGAACAACAGCTTTTCCCCGATGAACTAAAATGCAATCAATATATGAAACGATATTGATCTATTAAGTAGTAATCCTCTGAAAAGGTTGATCTGCCATCTATAAAGCTTCTACTGATGTACAAATCTTCTAAGCAAGTCTTCAGAATAGGTAAATTGGAGAGCCTCATGAATACACAATAACGATGAACTCTACGAATCACGAAGCTCAGTTTAGACGCTTTCCCAGTGTACAGTTGATCCCATCGATTGAGAAGTGTATATGAAATTAAAGTCTGAGTGAATTTCACTGAAAAAAATGTCGTGGACGCAAAGATCAAATCACTCATTTGGGTTGGCAATCGTTTATTTCTAGGGTTGAACGCCGACGAGATAAACAACTATTTACGTTTTGTGTTCATACGGATTCCAGAGTTTTCACTTATATACCATAGGTTGATAACAAGACCATCCTCCAGTATGACTTAGCTTGACTTATTCTGAGGGTTTCCTTTCCTCATTCATGTGTTGCTTATTCTTACTCAAACTTTAGATTCAGAAAATGAATTTCAAACATGGCAAAATTATATCTGTCCTAGCCTAGAGCAAACTCTAATATGAGCCCTATTTCGGTTGGAGCCAAGTGATGAAAGTGTGATAAAAAGACAGTTACCGCACAGGACCTGAGACGGACAAGTGCGTTCGTGCCAAGAACAAACAATAAATTGCCTAATTGTTGTGATTATGCGTTTCGCATTTTAGACCCCAGTCGCTTAACTCAGGACTAAGGATTTCAGCTCTTGACTCCAAAGGACACAGTTTAAGTCCCGGCAAGAATACCAGAGATTGTCAAAGGGAACTGGAGAGCTATCTGGGGCTCTTTGTCGGCCTCAGCACACAAACACACTGCGATCAAAATCGAATGTTTCAAATACAAGGCCAAGGAAAAAAATCGAAGTTTTGATAATCACAAATCAATAAAATACAATACAATGCAATGCAAAATCTCTGAAGGTTGTGAATTGATACTATCTTGACATCAACGTGTTTAAAACCGTTTATTTGACTAGATTAAGTTTATTTTTTCACATTTGACTGACCCGAGAAGGATTACAAACGATGAAAAAACCAATGGGAATTCGTCGTGAAGCGTGAACCGAAAAGCCCAGTAGCACCGGACAGCTGCCTCGACCTGGTTGGGTCTCATCAACAGTGCGATTCCATCGACCCGACTGGGGATCGAACCCGGGACTTCACGGGCAGAACGCGAGCGTGCTACTCACTACACCACCGAACAGCTGAACAGGCCGTTTTTCATTTTCCATTTACACGATATAGCACAACCCATACACGACGAATTTCCATTTGAAATTTAACCAAATCCTCCATTACTCACATGAGATGATAAAACAATCAGCAACCATAGCCACGATTGTCTACACCTGTCTTTACCTTCATTGACCTTCAAACGTCCTTACTAAAACGGCTCAAATGAATCGCGTATTTAGAGTCACTGAATAGTCATTTTTGCTTTGCTTGAGTCATCCGAAGCGGTTGATCGCTGTTGTTGTTGTTACCTCTTTAGGAACACTATCTGATCGCAGGAATTACTGGCCCATTAGACTTTTGTGTATACATTGTTCCTATGGGACACAAGTGATGTTACAAAACAGCAACTTTACGACAATAGGTGGTTAGGATCCGAAATCGAGTAACAATAAGATGCACCGTGACATTGCAGGCAGACTCAATCTGCAAGGTGAGTGTCAACAATTTATGGAGAGATGTTTTCACCCACACATTTGAAGACTGCTCTGCAACTTGAACCACTGATGTATAAAACAAAAGAAATAGAAGAAGAAAGTCTGCGAGTTGCAGATGTAAATGTTGTCCACCCAAACACTGAAATTATAACGTTTTTACTGATACAAGTGACCACACTCGGTATCAACATTGTTACTATCCTGGTAGCCAGGTATTCAATCCAAATAAACAATGAGGTACATGGAAATTTACGCACTAAGGAGGTCAATTTTTGTTTTGCTTATCCCAAAATGATTAGCCGCGAGGGGGTATGCTCATCACCAATTCAGCACATTTCCATTCATGCATATGCAAACGCGTTGAATCTTCCAACAAAATTCACCTGTTTTTTCACATATATATATATATATATATATATAATTGTACGTCGCATTTCAACCGAATAAAATTGTGTCCCATCTATTCCTTTGTTTCCAGGGTATTAAACGGATACAATGGAACGGTTTTTGCTTACGGACAAACAGGCAGTGGTAAAACGTTTACGATAACCGGTGGTGCAGAAAAGTATTCCGATCGCGGAATCATACCGCGTGCTATTGCGTACATTTTTAATCATTTCGAAAAGGTTAGACAAATCTGACACGCCGTTTTACCCAGAGTTGCTAGCAACAAAGTGACTGCCCGTTAGATAACATACTTAGGATCATTCCAAGGTTTTCTTCATACATGAGCTTTACGAATAGATTAACGCGTGCATAAACAATCATCGGGAACCCACCTTTCTCGTGGTATTCAAAAATAGGTTTCCCGATACTCCGTGCGATTCGTCCCTGCACAGTGGTTCTTGAGTATGAGATAGCATGTATCACCCGGTTACATCGTTTCTGTTTTTACCTCCCCGTACCTATGTGCAAATTTCTTATGTTGCCGTTCCTTTCAGTGCATGATAAAGGTTAGGGGCATTTCAATGAAACAGAGAAGCACAAAGTTGAACAGTATCTATTTGGGAAGCCATGAGCCATTTATTTACAGGTGGAACGAAATCACAGTGTTGTCGTCACAAGAAATTTCATAAGGCGGGAAGGTTCACAACAGCGCTTCATTCAGGAATCACACAGTGGTTGATTGGGTACTACATCGTTTTGATTTGCGCCAATTGGAACTCCATAGGTTATATTTTGTGCACGTAAGCCATGTATGCATCCGAGAAAACCTCCTTTTACAGTCATTTTTCTCCCCTTTGAACGAATTCGTTCTATCCATTGTTCAAGTTCTCAACATAACTGAAGTATACATTGTCGAAAGAGATTGGAGCTGATGCTTTTTATTCACTTTTGGTTGATTATATAAAAAGAATATGCAACTTTGTGTATTTTACTTATGTCCTAATATAGAAATGATAATATTTCACAAACTATACTCATACACATCTTACCCTGTTTAATTGAATACGGTGACATGGCAGCATCGGGATATGGAGTATTCAATGAAAATATCCTATTTGGAAATATACAACGAGTATGGATACGATTTATTGGATGCTCGTCAGGAATCAACCACGAAACTGGAGGAAATGCCGTGAGTTCACGTGTCCCACTGATTTCCGGAACGTTTTCCGGTGACTCATGCCAAAGTGAAACTCTTTATTTTGGGATTCCCCATACCCGAAGAACTGTTACACTTACGTTTATTGAAGAGTGTAATGGTGAATAACATTTCTCAACGATACACAATGGAGCTGTTGTTATTTCGTTGCGCAGTGACCCCCTATTACTTTGAAAATTCCTGTTTAAATATGACAACCTGTACGTAAAATGAGGGGTCTCATCGTGCTATTATTTGGTCCAAGATTGACTTGCTAACTGTGCAGTTTTTACTCCATTTTTGCATGACAAAACGTCTATTTAGGGTAAAAATTACTTCATCCAAAATTTACTTTTTTCTTATCATTTCGAGGTTTATTCCAACAGCTAAATAAATCCCCACTTCTGCGGTTGTATTTGCGGCTTCTTTCAAAATTTCGCCTACAGTACCAATGAAACTAAATAACTATGATCAGCTGAATGCTGTGTACTACAGAATAATCATGAGTATAAATAATTTCGGTCTTAATTGTGTTATCGTTATTACCTGTACAGAAACCCAAACTAGCCCTCAGTCAACTGCTAGCCGGGTTGAAAGAACCATATTTAACCACACCAGCAGCCTACTCTGAAGACGCCTCCAGTTTCCTACTTTTTCGCCAAACACCAAATAAAAATGATCATTCAACTGTTGCTGGACAACTGAAACGAGGAACACCGGCTAAGACCCGTGAATTGAGTAATTTACTCACGTTTTCTAACGGCAACTCCTCAAAATCCTGCATGACTTGCCGCATTTTGCTAATTTACGTCTAAACAATCACAAGATTTACAAACTAGATAAATGCTTTAAGTTGCAGTAATTTGATATACCCACGTTTCATTTGTCCCATTGAAGTCGCGTCAGCCTGTTTGAGGACACTGAAGCTGGGACTGTGCATCTGAAAAACCTTTCCATCCACCCGGCAATCAGTGTGGATGAGGCGCTGAACTTACTGTTCATGGGTGATACCAATCGCATGATCGCTGAGGTAAGTTAACCAAACGCGTGGGAGACATAGAAGGCCCCCTAAAGTGTCCAATGCAGTACTGAAATGTTCTCTCCTGCTTATTAATTCCACCATATCGGATGAATTATTGGAGCACCGGAAACGAGTTTGTTTACCAACTGTATTGCAATGTCTGGCGTCACTGGAACAATAAATGCTATCCGTAAAATATTTATTCATTTTCGAAAGTATTGGCGCCAATTAATTACCCTCTGGTGATAATCATCAGTGATATTATACCAGAATTGTTGTGGTGGTATTTAGTTCGAGGCAAAAACACAATTGTGCTTGTAAATGTACAAATAACAATACGATTCTAATCACCAGTCAATGTGAACATTTGCAGACTCCGATGAATGAAGCGTCAACACGGTCTCATTGTATCTTCACTATTCATATTATGGCTCGTCCACATGACTCATCAAAGGTCCGACGTTCGAAGTTACATTTGGTTGATTTGGCCGGGTAAGTATCAGTACATGTTGATGTTGGAAATTTTATACGAAAATGAGAATATGCACTGGCGAGGGCGTTTGCACTCATGTACGCTATTTTTGAGGGAGTTATTTCCGAAGATTTCCTGTCCAGATTACCATTTCTCACAATTCTACATTATCTGATCAAAACAAAATTTCATTGTTATTAGGCAAGCAACACTAACAAAAGCAACAATTACTACTAACATTACTGTAACTACTTCTAAAGTAGCTAGTTTTGTTGATCTAATTATTAGAGCATCAATCATTGGGGTACTGAATTTCAGATGATAGACATGAAAACCCCTGAGCTGATACCCGAAAGCCCACTGGGTGATGCTCAGTCCTGTTCAGTTCTGAAATCTTACTAAATGTGAAACATTCAGCATTCAGAGGTTTAACCCGCAGTGCAAGTATCTAATGATCCTGACACATTTCATGCTTCTAAGTCAAAGAGACCTTTCTAAATTCGTCAGTAGCACATAAATATATCAATCTATTGTAGAACAAGTGTGTTTTAGGATTTCAGATCGAACTCATTTCAGTGGAAAGGAATATCGTGACTGACTCTCATGCGTCTTTTGCATTTTACTTTGTCTGGTGTGCAACTGGTTGGTGTCACTCAGAATACTTCAACTACCAGTGTTTGAGCAAATTTTGGACTGATGAAGTGTCTCAACCCTCAACAGTTGTGTTTTAGGCGGAAATGTTCGAATTTCTTTTGTTCATCTTTGTTAATAAAACACGTCTTTATCTGTTTCAGATCTGAGAGAGTTTACAAATCGGGGATTGACGGATCCATTTTGACTGAGGCCAAATATATCAATTTGTCATTGCATTATCTTGAACAAGTAAGTATCGGACTATTTTACGAAGCATGACTCAAATTCTAACAAGCTTTTCGGCAAATAAATGTTATCTATATACCGGGGATGGAGTGGGGAGAAATTATTCATCGGTTTAGTTCAAACTGATAACTAAAAATGACAATGTGAAATAGTTGTTAGGTTACAGTTAACAAAAGTTTGGTTGAAACAAGTGGCCTTCATAAATAATTCACTCAATCTGTTGCGATACTGACTACGTATGACTGTTGCTTCACTTTTGCACTGGTCAATGGACACTGAAAAGGGCAGTTTTATGGGAAACGAAATACCATTTTTCGGAAAACTATAAAATTTTCAGACACCTAGTAGAAAACAAAATAGAAAGAATCGTACCATTGGAGCATTGACTTTGATTTTTCAAGCTCGGTACCTGCATGTACTAACCGCAGTGAGGTGGTCTGCTGAGGTGAAACTCGCAAATTCCCGACAATCAGCACCGAACAGATCTTTTTATGGTAAGAAAGAATACCACCATTCACGCTGTGTGTGATTCGGCATAGGTGGCTGGACGTTCCTCAGTAAAGTGACCACGCAGTCAACTGTGTAATCTCAAGACTAAGGATTTCTATCCCCAACTATAACTGTAGTGAGGATTACAGGTGGGAGGTCAGTAGTTTAGCATTCATAACACAAAATCCTAATAAGAAACTTGCCATCGCAATTCCTTCCGACACACAGGGTAATGTATAGAGCAGTCGGTAGTTATTCTTCCAAGCATCACTTGGCCCTTGATGGTCTTGTTATATTTTTGATCGTTGCAAGAAATCACCAACTATGTTACTTGATAATCAGAAGTGAGTAATATCCCACAACACTTCTCCCCCCCGGCGAAAAGGAACTCTGCATGCCTCGACCAATGAACGGCTGCTTCCTAGATTGTGATCGCGTTTGTCTCGATGTCGGACGTCGTCATGCCTGACCTTGTGTATTGGGAATCTGGAATTTCTTTTGCTCGTTTACGTCGTGTTCTGTACATTTCCTCGTGCCATGTTGCGAGGTCGTTCCGATGTACACGACGGACTTCGTTCATCCGTTGAATTTTGTACACGGGATGGCGTTCTTCAACTATGCGGGATGGACCTTTCCACTTGGTAATTAACTTCCTCGAACCAGGGCCACTGGCGAATCCCCCAACATGCTGCTCATATTTTACTTAAATCCAACCGGAAGCACACTGGCCGGTCGTCTAGTTTGTATCCTCGACTTGCGCACCGTCCTCCTGCACCTTCTCCAGGTTATTCTGGGCTTCAAATGTTGTCTGTTGAAGTTGTTGCTGAGATAAATCGTTTCGCGGCCTAATGCCAACGTTGGGACCCACTGGCATCTTTGGAATTCTTCCATACATCAGTTGAAATGGTGTATGTTTGGTACTGGCCTGCGTGGGAAGGTGGGGCCGACTCCTAACCTCCTCCTTTCGCTGCCAACCATTCTTTGATTGTTCTGTTATTTCGTTCGGTAACGCCGCTGGTTTGTGGGTGATAGGACGTTGTGCGTATCTTTTCGATGCCTAATTTCTGTAAGCACGTGCGAAATCCA
>UZAN01043033.1:24192-43984 GCA_900618425.1 Echinostoma caproni
ACGGGCCTTGATCCGTAAGGACGGCTTTTGGTGCATCATGATTCGCCACGATACGTTCCATCATAACCCGGCTTATCGTAACGACGTTTTGATCCGCTACTCCTACGGCTTCAGTCCAGCGTGTGAAATGCTCCGTCATTACAACGATGTATTGGTGTCCTCTAGGGGACATCGGAAATGGACCCATAAGGTTGATGGACCATAACCCCGCTGATCTGGTATACTGGTATTGAATGAACTGGACATTGTGATAGACGGGAGTCTGACTTGAAAAGTTGGCATTTTTCACACACCAGCACCTGGTTTGTTACATCAGCCTGCATATTTGGCTAATATGCCCGTTGTCGAAGCACATCGTAGGTTTAAGCGCATCCAGTGTGGGCAAGTTCATGACTTTCTTTGATGAGGTCATGATCCTTTGGAGTTCATCGAAAGCTTACTGGGCCTCTGGTGTCCATCGAAGGCGATATTCTTTCTTGAGCAAGGCGTATAACAGTTCAGCGATATTCGTAAAGGTTTTGACGAACCATCTATAGTATGCGGCACAGCCCAAAAACCGTCTTAATGTTCTTTTCGATGTTGGGCGTGCAAACTCTTTTAACTTGAGGATATTCTCAGGAAGTGGTCTCACTTCTCCGTTTCCAACCTTGTGTCCAAGTTAAATCACTGTCTGCTTCCCAATTTGGGACTTCGATCCGTTAATCCGGAGGCCAGATTCTTTGATTCGTTTGAAGACCGTTTCCAAGTGGAAGGTGTTCGGTTGTTGTTTGACTGCAGACAACAATGTCTTCACCATACACCACCACGTTGGGGATACCATCGAGTAACTTCAGCATCAAGAGGTGGAATGTAGATGGTGCTCCTGATAATTCGCATGGCATTCTTTTGAACTGATATTGTTTATTGCCGCCTGTGAACGCCGTTTTCCCTCGGTCGGTTTTCTTTATTGGTACTTGCCAATATCCCGATCGTAGGGCCACAAATGAAAACACTTTCGCGGTTTGCAGTTGGCCAAACATTTCTGCCACAGTTGGTACTGGGACTGGTTTGTTTACAGTCACATTGTTTACATGGCGGAAATCCATACAGAACCGAAATTTGCAGTTGAGATTTTTGACTGGCAGCACGGGCGAGTTATATGGACTTCGAGTTTCTTCAGTGATTACTTCCTTCAACATTTGTTCAACCTGTCGCTTGAGTTCACCCTTCAAGTTCAGTGGAATTCGGCGTGAAACGGGCTCGAAATTTTCCTGCCTTTATTGGAATTTCGTGTTCGACCCATTTACAGAATCCGTACTGGCCATCGCCTGTAAACACATGGCAGTATTGTTGCACCAATCGTCGAAATAACGGCGACACATTCGTGTGAGTTGTTTCTGTGCTTACGGCTGACAACCTCTTCCTTTTCGAGCGTAACAACTTGATTGTGCCGAATTCGGTAACAAGCTGTTCGTTGTTTAGATCAACCACGGCCCTTAAGCTGCGCAAGATGTCTGCCCCCACTATACTCT
Source organism: Echinostoma caproni (assembly GCA_900618425.1). Lineage (NCBI taxonomy): Eukaryota > Metazoa > Platyhelminthes > Trematoda > Plagiorchiida > Echinostomatidae > Echinostoma > Echinostoma caproni. The sequence continues at coordinate 25,704 of UZAN01043033.1, forward strand.
GGTTCGTGTATTTTTTTTATGACAAATGGGTGCTTCATTATACTATTTCCAACACGGACTGCTTGCTTGGCTACTCCGTCTACCTTCAGCTGGTAACCCCCGACTGTTTTCACAGCTGTATTCAATTTTTCCAGGAGCATGTTTGATCAGGGTCTAGTGAGTAGTATCTCACACTACTACCCACACTACCACTAATATCACTACTACTACTACTGTTGTGAGATACTACTCACAAGTGAGTAGTAGGTAACTTTCACTGATCAAAAATATAACAAGACCACTGAGGGCCAAGTGGTGTCTTAAAGAATAACTACCGACTGCCCTATACATTATTCGATGTGCCACCAGGAACGGCGATGGTATGTTTCTGATGAGATGTATGGTGAAATCCCACCTGCAATCCTCAATAAAGGGCTATTGCCGGTCAGCACCGTCTTGTGGAATTATAACACTACTACTACTACTGCTACTACTCCTCCTACTACTACTGTCACTACTACTACATTTGCTGACCACTTTCTGGTTTGCTTTCAACCTTTAAGTGCCTAAATCCTTGAGCTGCAAGCTAAAATATCTCAAACAGGCAATCGAAAAAATATTGGTAAACTGAATCGAAATTTCCCAATTGTAATCCCAGTCACAGAAGAATGTTCACTGGAAATTCCGACTGTTAATACGCCATTTTTTGTGAGTATAATTGTCAAAACTTGAAGGATCAAGATTTGATGATAGTGCTGTAGGGAACCTGTAAACAGGAAGTCAGATTACATGCGTTTTCATGTAAGGTACATATCGAATTCCCTTCTAGGAGACAGCATCAGTTTGTCTTTTTCTGTTACCGTTGCCCTTTTAGGTCATCGTGGCCCTGTCCGATAAGCAACGTACTCACGTCCCCTATCGCAATAGCATGATGACTATGGTGCTTCGTGATAGTTTGGGCGGTAATTGTTTGACCTCAATGATTGCCACGTGTAGTGTTGAGAAGCGTAATCTACAAGTAAGTTCGCATTATTTATTACAGTTCAATAAATCGGTCTCGTACCGAGTTGTCTGATTCCCGTTGCTACATCACTTTTCTATCAATGTGTTTCGTCCTCCTGGGGCTAGTCGAGGCGTTTCTAAGCTTAATTCTTTCGCACAACTAGGACGGTCTGTCCCCTAATCTGTCATGGCTTATCTGTATTGAAACATTTATATTGAATTGGTCGTAGAATTTGGTTTCACTGAATGAAACTTGAAAAAAGCATGCTGAGGTCTAAAAGTTGCTTTAAAAATTGCGACCGCACCACTTAACAAACTTATTTTAAGTCCCTCAAACAATGGATTTTTTGATCACCCAGCATTTATTACCAAGTAGACAAAGAGCATTCAGTATTGAACAATTATGCGCTGTGATTGCGAATCAATGAATTCACTGAATATTTACATTGTGACATTGGGGAAATACGGTAGTGAACAAAGCTTGGAACTTCTTCGGGCTGATACAGCTACATAGGGAGTTCCAAAATAATGAAGTTTCATGTTTGATGCATATCTTCTCAGTAGTATCCCACTCTGAATTTGCCGGTTATGTTGAGCTTTTGAACATGCTATTTGGCGTATGTCAATAGCAAGGGAGATGGAGAGAATTGATTGATTTGCATGATAAATGAAGTAATCGCTGACTATTATCCAAAACACCATCATGCTTCCTGAAACCCAGTTCACTTTTATACCTTTTACGTCGATGGAAGCAATGACTGTCAGTGCTTTGTGCATCTCGGACGAACGTAAAAGGCAGCGAAAACGAGAGAGCGTCAACTGAAACGGTGCGACAGCTTCATTCGTATGTTCGACAAAACCTTTCTTCAAAAATCGGTCCCGTATGGATGAAAATTCTACATAAGTGATGATTAGGCTCCACATAGAGCGTAGGGCTCAAGAAACACTGCTCAATTCTCTCTTTTCACAACACCATCTCGAATGTCTTGTCCATGTGTTGTAAACCCCCCCCCCCCGCTCAACGATTATCAATAAGGGAACTTGTGCTAATTGTAGTAATTGTAGTATGCACTAATCACGAAATACGAATCACGGATTATGAATCAGCGACTGGCAATCACGAACGCTACGTAAGCACTGGATAACACTGGCATTTGCACGCAGTATCCCACTATGATGGTATCGTACTAGGATATGAAAAGAATAAATCAATGGACGGCGTCTCGTGAGACGACTCTTGCGGTCTTTAAATTAATTAGTAGGTGTGAATGATCCATAATCTTTCTAATTACTCTAAAGGATATGATGCGTATTAGAATAAAGCTGCGGTGAGGATTCAAACTTTTGTTGAAATAAATCCTTGAAAATCATGTGTAAAGGTGCGCAAAATGGCCACAGTAAAAGTCATGAGCAACCATTGTACTTAGTAAACACATAGCACCCATTTTTGTTTTCATCCACGCGTAAGTACCTGTATGTTTTCTCCCAATCCTGCAATTGTTTACATTTGGCCAAGCCACTCCAAAAAATCCATAATAATTGCATTTATAAATTAAGGATAGGTTTCACGTTTCCTACAGTAAATAACCAGATCTTAATTTCATTTGATTTAACACTGAAAACTGTCTATGCTTTTACGGAAATGTTAGGTGTCCACTTGATTACAGTCATTACTATGGGCGTACGCTGTTTGCCTCGTGTGCAATTTAATGCCCCCTTTCCCCCGTCCCCCCAGGAAACGATTTCAACATGTCGCTTCGCACAACGCGTTGCTTTGATCAAGAATGATGTGATTCTCAACGAAGAGGTTGATTCACAAGTTGTGATTGGTCGATTAAAACAAGAAGTAACTCGTCTCAAAGCAGAGCTCGCGCTGGCCACGGGTGTAGAACGTGAGGAAGAATTGACAATTGAAGAAAAAGAGAGGTAAATATTTTCCTTTTTCTGGAAATAAGAAACCCAAAGTGGAGTGGTGGATTCATAAAATTACAAAACACTTGAAAAATTAAAAATTAGAATAACACAAATAGGGTGTAAAATCCCAATTATGATTAAATGAATCATATGTAGAATACGAGGTAACCTGAAGTGAAAGCCTTTAATTGTTATAAGGCTATTCAAACATAGTCCAGTATGATGTTCAGTTGTTCGCCGAGTTTGGCAATTGTATTGCAAACGTTTCACCACCAATCGAGGTGACATTCTCAATGCAGTAACTGGGTTACTGCATTACTGCATTGAGAATGTCACCTCAGTTGGTGATGAAACGTTTGCAATACAATTGCCAAGCTCGGAAAACAACTGAACATCATATATATATATAAATATATATAAACAAAGGTCTATAGTGATGTTGCAAGAGCAGTACAATAAACGGGAAACTTATAATAAATATGAATATAAATAACAAAAACTAGANCAGTATTTTAAATCATACTTGTTATACCGAAGCAGTATAGCTTACGGTCTGTTGTTTCTCGTATTTATTTACTCTTTTTTGGTAATGTCTTAGCTTCCACTCAATAATGATTTTATAAAGAATCATAGTGTGCACGATTATTGTCTTTTCCTAGGAAACTCTTATACAATGTTCTCTGGTGATAAATTTGTTTCGAACTATTCGAAGGGCCACTGTCATTTCCACTGTGATTTCTTTTTAGATTTCTTCTTACAAATATGTTAATAACTGTACATCAATTCGTCTTTTGTTGTAACGTAATTTTTGAACCACTCACTAATCGTGATAGAGAACACAGAAAGGGTCAATATANNNGTCAATATAACAGTTTCGTTCGTGTCCGTTCTCATTTGATTACCGTAGCTGTGGTGCACGCAATCAGATGACAGGTCGCTCCTGCAGTTGAGTATCCTAAATCCACTTTTCGATAATGTCCCAAATGGGGTGATCAGTTTAAAAAAATACATTGAAAATCTTTCTAAGTTCTAACCTGGGAATCTTGAAACATCTAAACATATTTAAATGTTTATACAGTCATTATTTTGTTTGCTTTCTAGTTACTTCTTATTCCACCCTAAATATTAGAACTAATTTTTTGAGCCAATTATATCCAGTTTTCAGGGAATGGTAATATATTTGTCCCTTATTCATTATTTGATAGTTAGCGAAAATTATGAAAATGCGTGAATTCAACAATCGGGACCATGTACACTTTAGAAGATTTGGGTTTACTCAGGACGTCAGGGGTGCAAACACGTATGCTTCTACCCACATTTCGGCTTAAAATTAAAAAAAATTAGATCAGCAACTAACTACTCATGAGTAACTGAATGACATATGCATCGTTTCACACGATCTGATCGAAATTTGGTTTCAGTGGGGCCATTGCGCATACTCGTAGTAGCATACTCGTATAACAATGTTAGGTTTGACTACAACAAGAGAAAACCAAAACGGATCTAAGGCGTCATTTTAGTTTTAACTAACAATCCGTCAAAGGTAGGATCTTCGCACGTTGTCCTCAGTTCGTTCAGTTACCTGGGCACTTACAAAGGCGTCATACCTGTCTATTTCTACCTCGCTACTCAGCTAATAGATTCTAAATGCCTAAAATTCACCCCATTTGGTGCGAAAAGCCTAGTTTACCTTTGTAATTGTATAACCAAGCGTGTATGGAGAATATCGTTACCTTTGCAATCTATTCCCCATGGAACAGATAGAGGTTGGCGAAGTTGGTACCGAATCAAGGGAACCTAGTCTAAGAATTCATTGATGCACTGAGTGAAAAAAATAATCACTCATAAATTCATGAAGTGAAGAGAGTACACGAAATATAGGCCAAGGGAAAATAAAGCGTTTTAATTTGTGCAGCACCCAAATTGTTTCAAAAAGAGATTAACTGCTCACTGCTTTAACCGAACCGCGAATATGTGTTTTCTAAGGATTCATTTACAATTCAAATTGAATTATGTAATGTTTTAGCCGGTGGGTGTGGAAACAAAAATCTCACTCAAGTGAGCCTAGTGATGATCGCAATCAACTATTTATTACATAATCCGCTATATACGTGAGCTGTGGTCTTCTCACATCTTTCCGTTGTGTCTGTATGCATATTGCCACACATCGCCGGCTTCCGCGTTAATCCTGATGCATGCATTTTTACTGTGCACCGTTCATGTTACCAATCTCACACTGGTTCTTCTTATCTTTTCAAGGTGCACTGCCTGGGTTGAGCGCTTTTTGTCAAACGAATCCGGCAATTCCGAAGATATGCTGCCCTCACAAGTATTCTCAGATATTAGAAAGATATATTTTTGTTTCCAAATAATTCAGGTAGGAGCAGGTTTTGCGCACTTTGTCGTTTTTTCTGGAACGCTCATGCTCAAAGAACAGCCTTTTTCAATTTTTAAAACTTTCCAATGTTATCTCAATAGAAGAATCTTGTTTCCACAGAGTGGAGTTTTCATCATAGTTCCACTTTCAACCGATTACTATTATACCCCGGCAGTTTATTTGAACGTGGGGTCCATAAGTTCATTATCTCTTTTTGGTTATCTGCAATATCTTTCATTATGTTCTGGTCTATGTATTTTCTCCCGGGTATCTAAAGCAGATCCAGTTACCGATTGTCCTCACTTCGAAATGTCCGGCTTGCCTAAGATAAACACACTCAACAGTGAAAAATATGCAATTATGTATGAATGGCTTTCGGCGGTACGTGTGCAACACATTGTGAATAGAAAAGCAAGATCAACAATCTGTATATGTGATCTCATGTTTTGCTGAACACATTCCCAAGCCTTTTGGCCACTCACTGTATCCACCACTATAGTGTGAAAAAATTTCGTTATTCTGATTTCAACGAGGCAGTCTTAATATTTTTTGGTATCTGATTTTTAACCACCTCTGGTTATTTTCCCCGAAGGTTTTTTGAAACGGTATGGTCAATTGTTCTCTCGTTGATATCCGAAAGCTCGACCAAATTCACACATAAAAGCACACCTTATTCGTAGGCATTAGCCTCTCCCTCTCCATGTCTATTAACGGTATGTTTGAGATAAAAGCTTCTAAATGGAATCAGCCCCTGAGTGTTTGCTCTATTCTTTCATTTTTCTCAGTTTCTTTTCATTCTTACTTGCTTTTATTGAATACACAATGATACAATTTTAAGGAAGGGGGAAGCCGCCAATCAAACGGCCTCAATGTAGCATACAAATGGGGAAAATCAGGCGGTGGTGGTGGGATTCAAACACTCGTCCTCCGGGGTGATCATTTGGTGCCATCTCCACCGGACCAGCACCACCCAGTCAGTCAACTCAAATAAAACGCTCCATAGATGACAAANAACTTACAACAAATGTTTGGTGTTCTGAATTAATCAAAAATGTTTAATCAGTATGGTTTTTACATCTTCCACATGCACGCTGTTCACCTCAATAATGAGATGATTTTGTCCCGAAATAATTGGAAAGGAAAGTATGCTCGTCGAGAAACGACGCTTACAATCTCTGCTGAATGGAATTTAGTTGCATGTAGATGGTCGTGCATTGTAATTGTTATTTTACCACTGAAAGGCAATTTGTATGTTTCGACCAGATGATCTGAAATTTTTCTTCAACACAACACTACATCAAGAAACGGTCGAAGATCAAAATGTGAAACCTATTTAACCGACCAGCCAACTTGAATTATTAATAATAATAGGATTTTCATTCATTTGAGCCATGCGAACCATACCAACATTTTTGATTCACAAATTTTGATCACGCCTGTGCTCTGTAGAATTGTTCCAATTGGTGCATTGTGGTTCGAAGGGAGCGCATCTTGATGTTAGGTTTGGGGGAGGTGGATTTGTACGTAGATTCACAGCACAGAATCTCAGTCTATAGATTCGAGGTCATGCTTCAAGGTCTAATGATCAGGTGAGGAATGCAAATTAACATCGAGCAGACCATGTATAGCTTTTATGAATCAACAAATAAACTGCTATGGAGTGCACTCGTAATGACTTCAATGTCAATAATTGCATGAATACATTTCACAGTCATTCCGTGAATTCTACCGTTCTGAAATATCTCAGGCTGTCAAAGCAGTTACCTGTGCACGGCTGTGGTTGTAAACGCGTGTTAACCGTGTTGCCCAATGACTAACAAGACCCATTTTTCACCGGTCAAAGTTGGGTTGAACTAGCAGCACGTCTGTTCGAACAACACTCACAGAGAAGGAATGCGATACGAATGCATAACCAAACAAAGATATAAGTTTCTTTCAGTTTGAAAATGGCCGGAGTGGGATCAAGTGGATAATCTCGTTTGATCGCAGTGACATGCACTACGTAACAACGTAACTCGTTTTGTAAATATGAATAAAAACGAATGTTTTAAAGCCGACGTACCTGCAAAAACCCACACCCAAGCCTAGTCGTGATTTTATTGTTTGTCTGCCGCTATTTCAATGAGATTATTACAACTTCTCAAGTACAGTGAACGAAAAATGTAGACATCGCTTTTGGTTCGCATTATTACCCATTGAAGATTTTCTCTGCACATGTCTTGTCAACGAATAAATTTTCATTCACGAGTAATACCTGCTCTGGAAAGTTTAAACCACATTTGTATGGAATTGGCACTACATTGATCATTGCTTTGCTTTCAGTTGAGTGGGGTGGGATTAGCGAAACTGAGCTCTCCGACAGAAATTTAATGCAGTGTGTTACTGAACGAAATAATATTGACTCAACCGTTGTCCTTATCCTTGTTAAAACATTTCATGAAATATGAGGAAGCTATTCAAGCGGTTCTTATACCTGTTGCTTTTCAACCCCCCCTGTCCTCTTCAATTGTGACGAGACATGTATTTCGGGTATATTTTTAATGCATTTTCCAGCCAATATGATAAGCAGTGCCCTTGACTGTTCACTCACGCTTGTTTATCATGTCGTTGTATTTGTCCTTGACCGTTCGTCACCGCACACTGTACTTTTCGTGTCCCCTGTGTAATTGATTGTCTGATAAAAGTGCATGGCCTTGTTATGTTACATGTTTTCTGCAATTTCAACCTGTTTATGCTTTACTCCTGACCCTGAGCCTGCCAAATGTGTTGAACAATAACACCGCTACCACTTCTGCGTTCGGAGATTGATTTCATTTGCCTAAATATTGCTGTCTCCTGTATGTGCATTGTTTTTGGAAAGTGAATAGCCTCATCGGTTGAGGTTCGATGCATTGTTAATGTGTCGAGTGTTCCTTTCATACACGTCCTTTACCAACTTATGGTCCTCTGTTGCAATTCATACCCCGGGAATCACTAAAACATTTAATGAAGATCCGGCATTGTCCTTTTGGCAACCTCGCCACCAGATCAGTAAGGTTCTGTCAGATTCCATTTTCTCTACGGAGTTAAAAATAGGAAAAATGTACAGAAATCTTTTAGGTCTCTGGGCTCACGCGCTTGGTCTTCACATTGATGCAATCACTCGGGCTGTGTACTGTAAAACGAATTAGTTCGGATGAGATTAAATAAATTATGGATCGTTGAGGTCTTTGCTGCCCGAGAAGACGCCTTGAAGTATAAAACCACTTATGAGAGAAAAAGAGTGAGAAATCTATTCGAAATTCTGCAGTTCCTCTCACGAATGGTTGTGTTAAGTGTAGTTTGAGGACAACAGTCTCAAAAGTTTATTTTTTATCATATCACGTCATCTTCCGTAGTGATCTAAGATTCTGCGGGTACAGTTCCATATATCTTATTGGCTTTTTGTTTTCTTTTGGAATACTATTCACAAGTTACCCTGAAAGTACCTCGACAGATGAGCAAAGCACATCTGAATGTATGCAAATTAGTTGCGTTTTTTATAGCATCTTATGAATCGTAGTCCGCGCGCAAGCCTCCCATCTAGAATAAATAAATACAATCAAGAATGTGCTTTAGTTTAAATGTATGCAGTCTATTATTTCTGATTGTCCTTCTAGGGGATGGACAAAAAATTGGTAACTGGTTCTTTTTATCGTTTTGTGTTCGGCGCACCAACCGCAATACTGTTCAGTGTGACCAATCCATATTTGTGTAACTACGGTGTTTTGAATTACTTGACGAAAAGTGAATTTCATCACTCTCACGATAACTCCCACGTTTTGTACATCCGCGCGGTCCTGAACAGACAAACGGAATTTGGCATTTAACACTTTCAAACGTTTCGAAAAATTTGCTTATACTACTGATTTTTCCATGTTAATATGTTGCTTCTTTAACGAAAGCTTGTGTAGAAGAAAACAAACCCGACAAACGGGTGGTGAAATTTGTTTAATTTTTTTCAATCAGTGCCGTTGATTTAAATGATCTGCAATGGTAATGAAATGTTTTGTGCCATAATAAACTTTACGTAGGAGGGAACACATAGTCTATGAAAGGAAAAATAATCCGCTTTAACCCATGTCGACGTTGCCCAGAAATTTTATAACCGTGAACATTTCTTAAAAGCAAGAGTACGCATCATCACAGGACTCCGTTTCATTAACCAGTTTTCGCAAAAGCAAATGAGTGATCACTGAATGCACTATGGACAGGCCGAACACTTAAATTACCTCTTAGTGTGCTTAGTTTTTTCAATGCGTTTGCGATAGGCAGTCTGTCGGATGAACTGAAATTCTTCAATGGTATATCAGAACACGTCCCGAAAAACTGAGCTCTTTTTCCAGCCATTTTCTGGATTGAAATATGTGGATCAACTCCGGGTACTAGGCTGACAGAAGGCTGGGCGGTTCTCGTCGTTTGTTTAGACGGCAGCAACTGCCCGCCATAAAGTCTTTGTACACAATCAGACTTTGTGGCTAGTCTGACCGTGTAATCTTATGGTTGCCAGCGTGTCTCCTCTTAATCAGTGCCCTTTGTCACCTTTGTCTGATCCAACTGTGGTTGTGGCCTTCGCATGTTGATGTTGCCTGGTCGAATGTTTTCGTTGTCTAATGACTTGTCAATGTTCTGCTCAAACGTTCACGAAGACGTTTAAAACAAACTGAAGAGATAATGCGAATCAGTTGAATGCCATAAAGCTAGTCGTTACTCTGATGAAATTTCTAAAGGGAACTGAATTTGTGAAATAAGAAAAATATTTTAAAATCGGTCTCGATTACTGTGAATTAGCGAAACAAAGATTTCGCATATTTTCAGACCACTATTTATTTTTCAACGAAACAAAACTACTTCGATTTGTTTGGCGCTTTCTTGAGTTCACTCATACACGTACTCGATCACTTGGTCACACGCCCACTAACATGATCAATGCAATACTAATGCAGTGATATCGTTACCCAACTAAAAATTCAGTCGTTTGTTCATTATCTATCTTCTTTGTTTTCCCGATTTGCATATTGATCCAGCACATGCACCAAGCTCTGCTGCAGAAGGTAAAACAGACCGTACAGTCGGTAATTCCACCTTCCATCCCTCCACTGCCGGCCAGTACAAAAGCAGCAGGCGAGTTGCGGGAAATTCTGCACCAGCGAGATCACGAAATTCGTATCCTTTCAAAGCGACCAGCTCATTGATTAGCATACTTGCGTTTCCAGGAGATCAGTTCATTGCATTTTCGGAGTATTATGCAAAAGGACAATAAAATATCTTCGTGCAATCATGTTCAATAGACGCGTTTCTGATTAGCTAACTAAATTAACGAATGAAATGTTGACAGCCAGTTCACCAGTAGGACAGCAGTTCATGTGGCAGCTGAGGATGCAGCATGCGAATGTGCTTTGCAGACAGTGTCCCGGACGAATGACCACAGCATGAAGTATTGTGTCTGTCATCAGAAAATACTTCCGGACTAAACCTCATTCATGTCAGAGCGCAGTCCATTTTTCCAGCTGGACGTTCTGCTCCAAAGCACAATTCACTGTTTCCACAATCAGATGATTCACACAAAATCAGATCTACTCCAAGTTCGTTAAGTATTCACTACGCCAGTCCTAAACTTACATAATCAGTAACCTAAGGAACAACGCTGATAACAAGCACGCCGAACATTTGGTGAACTATTTATGAATCTTATCACATTTATATACATATCTCCTCAACTTTGAGCGGTAAGAGAATAGACGAAGAACATTTTTGAACAGGATCTTCGGTTACAGGATGATAACTCAATGTATAGCTTAATAATGCACTCATAAAATAATGATGTGGTAATTCTTAGATTGGCTTTTATCCATTGATCAAATATTGTACGTTGTGCAGTTGGTTGATCTCATGATCATTCAGGTAAAACTGTCTCTCTCAGTGTTCTTGAAAAGTTTTCCAAATTTATCTCAAATTCTGATTTATCAGTCATTTGTCCTCAACACAATCCTGATTGCACGTGATCAAAAGAGATTCTCGTTGATTTATTGCGTCGGGAAAAAGCGAGAAGGGCTACAAACGCACAGCGATCTCCAGCAGTTGAACAACAGAATAAATTAGAACATACGGCTACCACCAGTGAACTCAGTATTCCATCCAAAACGGTAAAAGTTGTGGATCATGTAACTGACTGGCTGGAACAACAGGCTAAAGGACGATTATGTAAGTTTAAAACTTTTTGCACCCACATTGTGCGTAAGAAAGCTTCGAGGTTCGAACCTGAAAATAAATGGGACCGTTTGGTACCCATGGCAGAGGTGAAAAATAATAATGCAGAGGCAGATTGCTAATGCATCAAATTGTTTATGGCCTTTCTGGAGATCGTTATACTTCGAGCTAAGCTAAACACAACTTACAATAAAAATGAGTGACGTATAACCCTGCATTTAACTGCATACTTGAATCCAAGGTGTTATACTTTAGGGTGGATAATAAGACGTAGCCAAACGATTGAGCTAGAATTAAATAAAATGTGTTGTGGGTTTTGCTTTAGGTCGCATATATGGATGATGAGTTACGTCGTCTAAAGAGTGCAGTAAGGATCCACTTAACAGCACTATCTAGTTATTTCGACCATGTTGGGTCTTATCGGTGGTGCGAACTATTTGCCTCAACTGAGGATAACAACTCCAGAATTCAAATTGGGAATAAGACAAGATTATATTCACTTATCCTCTAGGTTAGATGATAGTTAAACTGTTTCATTTTTTCTTTATGCAATATAGCACGATCATTCTTTGCAGGTGTTTTGCTGCCTCCTGACTCGATCAGAAACATTAGGAACGTGATTACTTGTTAGGAGATAGTGGTAGAAAATTCAGTAATTTGAAACTGTCGTCAAGTTAAGATCAGTTACCCGGATTTATATTAGACAAACAATAGAAAATAAATGATATTTTATCATCAGAGCGAAGTGCATCCTATTGCTCACAGCTTTATTTCCTGTTGTTTGGTAAGCATGTTTTACGTTCCATGAGCAGAATGCTTCCATTTCAAGGACGTTAAAAGTAGCTGTGTAATAAACGATTTTTTTGCTAATTTTTGTATCTAAAATTGTTCACAGGACAATATTTTGGCATCTTTTGCGTTTACCTATGCATGTCACGAAGCGCTGTTCCGGGTTACAACTTGCATTTGGTCGCTTTCTCTACTTGCAAGTAGTATAATTAAAAATCGAACTATCTGTTTCTTCCTCTGTCGCCACAGTGGGCTCACTTTCGATCGGTCGATCCGAGGCGTTTGAGCTTTTTAAACGGGACTACCATTTGCGAGGGCATATAGACTCGCAAAAGGAAGAGCTCAAACTGCTCTACACAGAAGCCAAATCTTTGGGAAAACGGCTGCATACTGCACGTGAAGAGTCAGGCAAGCCTTTGATTAATTGCATTATTTTGTGAAACATCCTGTTCTCTTTATCCATTTCGTCAACATCAGAAGACATGTGGGCAGAATGGATATTGACCATCAATTTCGCGTGCTCTCATTCAGCTGTAAATGCACATTTTTATGATCATGTGAAACGAAGATGCATAAGAGTTGAAATGAAACCACTCGACTCACTTGTCCAACACTTAGTTCAAATGACTCATTTCAACTCTTATGCATATTCGTTTCGCATTATTTTGTATTTTCTATTCGCATTTACATTTGCAGAATTTTCGCAACATTCCTAGCATTCCAGTTTAAGTGTGCTCTCACATCGTTAAACAACTTGTTTTTCTAGAAGTAAACGCGCTGGATGAGAAACCGGAGACCAATTGGAGTTTTTTGGTAATTCGGAAGGTGAAGAGATTCAAAACCTTTTCAAGGTTAATATATTGGCCATGGATTTTGGAAAGGACTGACAGAGGGATTTGCAAGATCGGATTAAAACTAACCGATTTACTTATTTTATCGCCCGCCTATTTGAAAAGGCCAACCGAATAGTTGATAAAGAAACTATTGTGTGTTGAAAAAAAAACTGTAATTGAACTTTGGGACCTTGAAGAGTGTCTCATTTGTCTCCTGTGAAGCAGGGCTCTTTCGAGCATACTTTGGCTCTTACTCACCACGAAAATTAATTCGCTCAACATGCCAGTAGCTTAACTGGGTAACTGTAAGACTTCCGGTAATTCAGTACCTGTGGTTGAGAACTAGAATCATGAACGGAAAAAAGTCAAAAAGGGTATCAAAAAACTTCAAGNAAAAAATGCACAATGAAGAATACGGCATCCGGTGTTCTTCTCTTGGGTTTATACGGGAAATGAAAGGAATCATTAAGGACACCGATGCGAGACTGCAGTTATATACGAAAACGCGCTCGGTAAGTGTAAGACAAGCTTATATGGCAGCCATGGTACGGAGCCTTTGAAAAGAATGGTAGAAATAAATGGTTTGGGGACCTTCAGTCGTGATCATTATCGATGTTAGGAGTTTTAGTATCGCCCTTCTTGGAACGGATTTTAAGTCATCATGAGTGCAGGAAGAGTATGGTAGCATGGCAAAGGCAGTCGGATGAACAAAAATGCAAACAGGCTTTTCATTGTTCGTAGTCACTGACTGATCCACTTATTCGATGAGCTAAAACAGAGCAACCAAAACAGACACACAAAAGTGCGTAGCCGATGGTTGGACAAACCGAAGCTGAAACTATTCGACGAACATTTGATGCATTGTACTTTATTCTTGATGAGGTACGAAAACCGTTTGACGTCTACAGCATTTCCGGTTTTACGAAAACTTTATCCTCACAGATAGTTCACATAAATTTTCGCTACCCCTCTTTTTTGTATCAAAATGGTTTTGACTGGGCTGCAATTATTGAAAATACCATGAAATGTGTTAGTGAAACGGCTTAAAGAGATAAAGGAGGTCAGGGGGAGGCGAATCAGAAGAGACAGTAGGGGGAGAGACGTTTCAGATGAGTTCACATTACTTACTGATAAATTACGAAGCAGAAGGTTGATTCAATAGCACTTAATGAAAAATTGCATATAAATATAGAGCAGGAAAGGAAATGTATTGTTTGTATGATGTTGAACCTGATTTGGTATGTAGTTCAACAATAGTTTTATCGGATTTTGTCTCAGAAGATTAGCAGACGAAAGCATTCAAGTTCTAGTTGCGTTAAATAGTTCCCGCTTGCATTTCGCGTGTTGCCAAAATTTAGGACTCGGGTTTTATATAACGCCTACAGTGTATATTCCATAAGCTTAAATGTCATGAGAATTTTCGAAAACTGGCTGTTAAACAAACTGAAATCTTGGTAAAAAGTACGGTTTGTTGCAAAACAATGCCAGTAAAATTAAAAGTAACTTTCAAAATATTGTAAAACTTTTGATAGTATTAGTCTTATCCTATTTCATTTCTAGTTAACGAGTTTGATTTATTTAAGGTCGACTTCAGAACGCAATCATGTGCACGGTTCAGGCGGACGGAACAGATTCGACACGGCTGAATTTGTTGGAACTGGACACCTTGCGTACGGAATTGGAGAACAAAAGACGGGAGTATTTAGATGCTTACCATTGCTTGAAGGCGATTAGACCCAAAATAGAGCACTTACAACATGCGTTAGAGACTGCCAAAGTGCGACTGGTTCAGGATTTTGAGGAATGGTGGTCCCGTTATTGTTCCACGCGTGATTTGAGTCATCAGGAACAGGACACTCCGGCTGAGTCTGAGAAAACCTCTGTGGAAACAAGCGAAGTGAGACATTTTGGTGGTCAAAATGACTTACTCAGTTTCATGTCAGAATTTTTTTGTAATGTTTTGTTTGCTCTTTATGGAGCTTAACACTTGAACTGATGATATATTGCTCATAGATACATACATCCACGGGGTTTACATATCTTGCATTGGTTACATTACCAGGCCTAATTTTGCTTAGAGCCAACTTTTATGGATTGGCGTACATTTTTTAACCTAATCGTTTGTTCTTTTTTCTGAGTACATAATTTTCAAAACTCAATAAATGAAAACGAATTGGTGTTATATACGTGTTCACTTGAATGGAAGAAATGTCACAACAGACATTCTCTACATATTACAAATTTATCATTTTGCACCTAATATATATGTGCCGAATGGAACTTCTTACTTTCAGTGGGACATTATTTAAGATCATGTTTTAAGAGAAATTATGTTGTACGAAACAGTTGTACATTTCTGTCTAACAGTACATCGTGTTTTCTTTACAGTGCAACTCTACATTTTCCTGGAGCAAACGTGGACGTACTCCTCGAAGTGACAGAAATACAAGTGGTAAGTTTGATTTCTCTTGCTCTTATCCGAAGAATGAATGTTTCCTGAGCAAGTACATGATCTTTCCCAGCGGCCACTTCACTCTGATGCCAAACCATACAAACATGCTCGAATCGAATGTCCCTTTTCAATGTTATAAACCTTTTGATGAAATTCATGTGGAAAAAGCTTACTGAATTGGTTTTTGCCCAAGTGTGCATTCGTCTAACTAACTGTAACCACTAGTGATAATTGAGCTACAAGATAAACCGAGTGGGTGTCGATCTGTTTTGTTTTGTTTGTCAAAAGAAACACCATAGTTTCTAAAAATCGTGAGCCTGTTTTGCTAGTCGGTGCTGATTAGACACGGCGTGCTTATGCACCCTCTATCAAGCGTAAATGTATATTCCCTTTGGCCTACTTCCTGGACTAACAGTTCCGAACCTGTTCTCGGTTCAGCGGGATCGACAGATATATATCCAAACCTACGAGTGCATCGAACGAACGAGGTTTTGCACACGACTAGGACTAACAAACACACATACACAAGATAAAACACTAAGACTTCAATTCAGACTCGTCTTTTGTCTTTTCAACCAATTTTGCTGCTTCTTGTGTGCCACCTGCAGGAAACTGAGCAGCTTATTTCATCTCTCGGAAAACTAATCAGGCAAAATTTACCAATACAAGGGTGTTTGGTGTGGATTTGACGTGGCGGTTAGCTGCCCTATGTTAACCTCAAATGCTATTCGATGCACTGCACAGTTTTATGTGCTTTTAAGAAAATTAGATCACGTATATACGAATTACTCCCATATTATATTTATTTGGAGTTTGGTGAAAAACAGATTTGCATCAATCATGTTAGGTCGAAAGGAAACGCAAATGCAATACAGAGTGCTGTGAAAAAATGGTGCGATAGTCGGGTATTCAAACGAAATTATTTTCCCAACCAAGGCATTACATTTAGCGTTTGTCATTTCACGTTTTATTTCACTTTTATTTTTATTGTTTTAAATTATTATTCTGGTAAAAATTAAATGGTCAAAACACAACAAAACAAACCAGAGCCATGTCCCCGTTGGGCTTGGAAAACCTTTCTAACCAGATATATACATATATATGCCCTGGATAACTAATCATATTGACCACTATGATAGAACCTAGGTTTGTTGAAACTTTAATAACTTTCTGATTGGAAATTCCGAAGTTATTAAAAAAGTGCGTTGTTTGTTCTCTCTTGACTTCTACTAGGATAGATGAATTTCTTCTTTTGATGTGAATATTTAAAGATCAAAACTGACGTTCTGATCTCATGGCTAGGCTGACAGACGACGTTTGATGCAATCGTTTAAATCCCACTGAAATTTTCGATCTTTTCCCAAGATTTATTGACCATCTCATTTTGATCAAATTAGGACGGATAGTATATGGGTTTAAAATAATACCGGTTTTACTACAATGTTTGTATCAAACAGCGGGAAATCATATTTCCGTTTTTGGCTTGTGTTCACAGTTGAGCACTTCACAGATTGGTTGGTCGGTGGCGTTTGTCGCAGTTCCAGTCGATGAGCTTTTCGCCCAGGATTCTGCAATTTAATTGTTCGACTTCACGTAAAAATTTATTTCCGTCAGTCATATTGATCTCTACAATTATCTTTCGTTCAATGCTCTATAAACGTGGCGGATTTCAATAATAAAGTTTCATTTCGATAGCCTTTCGATACTTAGACTTGGCATACACCACGCGTAGCATAAAATGGACCTCTCAGAATAGTGTTTCGGAATAATTCATCTATCGTTTTATGTGATATACTTAAATACTGCGACAAAATAAATTTTAGACGACGGTTCAATGGCTAAGGGGTTTTCAGATCCCTGTTCCTGGAGTTATCGGAAAAGAAACAACGATGCGATTTAAGTGACTCTTCCATGGTATTGCTCAACAACATTCCGGGAGCTGATGTCAAAATTGACCTCAAACGTTCGAGAGATGGCGCAAGAGGTCACAAAGGTAGTTTCTTCGAAACAATAATCCATAGGCTTTAGATTTATCACTTCACCTCTATTTTCCCCAAACACCGACGTTGAAAGATACAATGCGTTAAGCTGTCTCTTTTTATTTTCTCTTCTTTATGATCCACCAGTTACTTGATCACTCTAAATCGAATTATCCCTGGTGACACAAAACAAAATTATTCACCAAAATAATTCTCATTGATGTTTAGATGTAAGCAGAAATTGCTTATAAATTGAGATTTTCACTTACCTAAGGTTTACTTGCTTTGCATAGCTCTTCTCGTTTAAATGACAAATCTAAAATCTAAATCTATAACATATTGCAAATAAGTCATGTGTGGGGAATACAAATCCTGTTTCATTGTTCACTGGTCGCCATATACGCCCATCGACGCACTTCGCTCGCCTCGAACGGAATAAAACACAGTTGTATTCTAAACTGTCCAACTTTTTCGATTCAGGATTATGGCGGTGGACAAAGGATTAGGTCATAGACAATTGTTTGTGTGTTTTTCATTCCCCATAACTCATTCATAACCAAAACGTCATCTGAATGTGTTTGTATGAGGGAAACTCAACTTGTGGTTTTTCTTCGCTGATGATGATTGGAATTAGAGAGACCTGGGAAGTAAGCACGGCAATGATTCCCTAAATGTATCTCAATTTTTTATTGAATAACTGTCTCACTACAAGGTGCTAATGAAAACTA
>UZAN01043034.1:0-20021 GCA_900618425.1 Echinostoma caproni
AATGCCCATATGCACGCACAAACTATTCCGGTGTACCATCTCTTCTCCTTGTCGTTCCTATATAGATCGCCAACAGCAAAAGAAAGAACAAATATATGATTATGAATGTTTTTGGATTGCGTCACGCGCCAAACCACATGACGACAGAGACAATCATCGTATCTGAAAAGGTCAAGTTCAATTACACTGTCTGTTCACCTGCTAACCACTGGTACCCCCTGGGAGATTCAACACTATAGTTGCAGTCAGTAAAGGGACAGGTTATCTGAGCTGACCCTCGTCACTACCCTATATTTTCTATGGCATCCACCCCCATATAAATATATATATGCCTCTAAAAGTCTCATTATGGTGGGTGTCTACGGTTGCGGCTGGTCACCCCTTGAACCTCGCGAATTGCCCCCATACGACCAAGCGTCTCAAATAGCCTCTGCTAAGGAGGCCCTACTCACTGCCTTCTTGTCGCCGAGGTCTTTTCCCGCCAGATTGAGGGGACGAAAAGCCGACATCCGGGACTATAACCGGGTTGGTGAACCACTGGTAGTTCACCTAGGAGAGTTGGCTCAAAACCCTGATTCCAAGCAAACCAAGAGGAGGCGTACGGACCACACACGCGCACTGTCCTAGTTACGTCAGTGGTCACCGGCTCAATTGGGCACCTTGGACGTTTGACCCGGTCCAAAGGGTGTATGTCTCAATGAGCTGGACATCGGCCCCCAATGGATTGCGGTTTCCTTAGACCACCCCGGTGCCTTGTGCGTCAGGCGTTGGCTAACCGATGACTACGCTTGCGACCTCACAGTGAAAATTCACCTGTCACGGCCTGGTCAACCTGGCAATATTTGGTCCATATACAAATCATGGGATGTTTTTCTTATTTATGAAGTTTATTTTACCTTGATTTGTTTGGCACACAGTCTGAATTCAGATGTGATATATATATATATATATATATATACTTTTGACATCAATCGTGGCACATGCAGAGTCCTAAATTAAACGGATATGGGATAACAAAACTTTTTGCCTTTCTTTTTTACACGCCATTTCGACTTCTTTTGCTTTTCTTGGAAAAGATGTATTCGTGCCACTGACTTCGACCCCATGACACTATTCTATAGTATGTGAAGGAATACTATAGAATTGATGGTCACCGTTTGGCACAAATAATAAAGACCAAACTGGGACGTCAATCGCAGGTTGGAACAAATACTATAGTCACAGGATTGATTATATCTGCTCACAAGGGACCATGATTGCCATGAATGTCTGGAGCCGCTTGGGGCAGAGCCGGTGGTAATCTGATGTTCAACGGACAGATGGTACATTCTAGTGGATGCAAAATAAGAGAAAATTTGAATATTAGATGAACACTGTGGATAGACTGTTCCAGGTACTTTATATAAAAAAAATTTCCTTTTAGAATAAAACGGAGATATGAGGAATCTGAGCAGAAATTCCATTTTGATCAGAAATCCGCAGTAGACAACCGTGTTTATCACTTTTTTTTCATTCAAAGAACTGCCCAAAGGAAATAATGTGTTGAATTCTATTAAACTATTTGCTTGTTTTTTCATTGCATCAATAATATGTAGGGAATAAGCTTTTCGGTCAATTTGTTTTCAACCATTTACAATGATATGTTTATACCGGATGTAGAAATAAACGTGATTGGTCCGTTCTGATTAAATGGAAAAGAACAACATGTGTCAATCTCGACGGGAGCACACGAAAGAAAGGGATAATGGGGAAAAAGGTCAATTCTAATAATTTCCGATGATCTTTTTTGCACACGTGATGTGTATTGCCACTGTGTGTCATCACGACTTGATTGAGGTCATGGTTCGGTTCCTACTTGACGTACGAGACCATGATAACACCACACTCTGACGAGTAGTGAAAAGCATAGGGTCGATTCCAGAGAAATTATCACGGTGCAAAAACTTGACCATTAAGAAAACAGGATACAGACAGACTATCGGTATTTGGACACCGCTGTCTACTCAGCATTGCACGAATCTGATGGGGCAGCCGGACGAGTAATGCTGAGGTTAGGCGCAGAGTTTTAGGTGATCGCGGTCGCCCACTGGAGCAAGTGATCGACCTCCAAAAATAACGTTGGTTGGAGCATGTGTTACGCATGTCACCAAATAGGTGGCCACAGCGAGCGATGTTCCCCGAGATAGGTAATGGGTGGAATAAAGCCAAGGGTGGTCGAAATCAGACCTGAGATGAAGGTATAAAGACTGTGGTCGGGAGACTCGGTGGTATAGGTCCTGTAAGGCTCCCTGGTTGGGGATCCCGGGGCCATCGTACAGCAAATGAATGATATGAGTGAGTGTTGCAAACAGTAGTACTCGTGCACTTGTTCATTATCCTTACAACCTTTGTCCATGTGAATTATCTATCCTTTGACTCTGCTCTCATGGTTGATGGTTGTAAAAACTGAACTAAAATTACCAACCCCAATAATTTCAGTCTTTCCACGAAGGTCTTGGAACGCAGTCCGTTGACCATCTTGGTGAACATTATTCGTGGACGTTCCAAAATATTACGATCGCACTACAGCCATGAATTTGATCCTTGCTTAGGTGGCGTATTCTGTGGGGTCGAATGTCAGCTGATGACAGTCGCCCGAACAGGACAGGTTCAAATTTGCCAAAAATTGGTTTTAGCAAACCAACATGTCTCACAGTTGCGGACGACGCCTGGGAGCAGTTTCAAGAAAAACCTCAGTCTTCTTGAACGATGATACCGAGATCCATTGGATTCTAGTATAGGGCAGTTGTTGAAATCCCCCGAAGTGGGGGAACTGAGTTTTGTGGCGAATGGATACGACCTTACATTTTGATTCATTGTTCTCTGAAGTGCGAATGAGTCTCAAAATCGTGTTACCGTTTTCTATATTTATGCATCGTCTGAAAACATTAACGTTTGTGGTCCCGTAAAGTCCCTTATGAAGTTTATGTTACCTAGAAAAATTTGAAGAGCAATTACTGATCTCTGTGGAACTCATCGTTCTTTTTTGAATACTGAACATAATGTCGTCAGTGTTATTGATGGGTGGAGATTCGAAATGATCAGGCTCGATGAACAACACATAAGTGGAAGAGAAACAGAGTGTCAGAATGGTTTGGTATGCAATGTTCAGTTGCTGAAAACAGTATCAGACAGGTTTGATCATGACGAATTTCACTTTCATATCCGAGCACCGATTTCAAATTAAAATTGGCTACTCACAAGTAGTCAGTCATCAAACACGGTTTTCCGCGAGTCGTCCTTTCATTTCGGTCAAGCATTGGGCATTATAATTGGGCGCGTTATCCTGAAGCCTGTTGACCAAAAGGATTGGTTGTCATCGTGCTATCAGATCATGAAGCACTGGTTTAGTAGAACGAGTTTACTCGTTTTTCCATTGGGTGATGCAGTGCCAGTCTGTTTTAATCAATGACTGGGACAAGCCGATAGCCCATTTTTCCTGCAGCGTGATCCAAGTACGAATATCCCTGGTACATGTGGACCGGAATCATTACGGCTTATGCATAAGCACCACCGTGATGTTCGGACAGACGGAATGACTTTATGTGACAACATCCTGCTAAATATTTCGGCTGTAGCTCGTAACAAATCCATACTATTGGCAATTTTTAATGAGTGGAATTCTTCAGTGTATGGTGGTCCTTGATTGGTAAATTATATTGCATTATGATCAGTCCTTTAAAAGAAGCTAGGCCTATAGTTCAGTAAAGTACACTCAATATACCGCTATAGAAGAACAAACACGAAAAGCGAATGGTAAAGACAGAGATAAAGACTCATCCACAACTCAGTTTTACCAGTTTGTCTTTGTCAGTAAGGGGATGCTAGCTGCATTAATCAGAGGCTCTTAGGGGCTTGAGGGCAGTCGACTGGCTCAAAGTTGCCATCACTGACTTGTGTCAGTTGAATGGATCCGAGATTCGAATCCTGTAGGCGAAGCATCTATGGTGATAGATAGGTACCATATTATTTGACCCAATATCATTTGTCTCATTGAAGTCTTGCAAAGTTCGTTACTACCACTGCTTGATTTCCCGTTGTTACGTGTTCATTCGTCTGTCAGTTCCCCCTGATCATCCACACACGTGATACAGTTGTACATGACAGACAGTGACTGATAGCCTTTCAATCGGTTGTGTTCGTGAGCCAACTTGACCTAGTTTTGGGTCATTGTTTAATCGATTGATGTGTTCTCACAATCATTCATTATCTCGTGAATCCGTTTCCGAACAGCATGTTCTCTTGTGTGTTCTCATTTACTGTGCTGGATTACGGGCCCGTAACAATATTCTGCATTAGTCTCGTGGTTGGAATTCCGTTCTAATAGACTGGAAGTGACGTCAACTTTTGACGCATATCGTTCAAAAGTGGGTCGGCTATGAAAACCATTTTGAAGTGCATTCAACAGTTTGTATTATAATCGGTCCCCAATTATCATTTGCTATAATGTTTCATGACGAGTCACTTGTCGGCAATCCGGCCATGGGAGTTTGAATTTGTTTGTACAAATTGTTTCTGAGCCCACAGAGATCGATTGTCAGGACGGATGCCAACTGCCTGCGTTGTGGTTTGAATGCGAAACCGCACGTGTCTAGACCGTCCCGTTTGAACTCTATACAAGGGTCGGAACGCATCACGCACGTTTACAATGTGATTAGTGTCGACAACTTGCCACACGACCAAATTTGTGATTGACTTAATTTCTTCATCTCTTGACTACGCACGATGATACTCACGGATGTGCTCGGACAGACACGCCTAGTCGTGCGGCAAAGATACTTTGCTGCACAGGTGCAAGCGAAAGAGTAAATACAGAAAGAGGCAGCAGAATCGAACACTCTGTCCTTCAACCGCAATCACACCAACAGGCTAGATATGAATCGAGTTTAGAGCTAACCTGCATAGATCGCTTCAATGATGGCATTTGATAGCCTTCTATTTACAATATCTGCGAAGATGTCGCCTTTGAACGGTACAGAAATGTATACAGAATTCTTCTCTTGGGAAACGTTTAAGCACAGATTCTATCAAGCGCTCAGGGTATCCATTCTGTATGAAGATATTCCTCACATTTGAGAGTTCTTCAAACAGCATGTCTTTCGTGCAAATTCTTCCATCTCTATTGGTCAAACTGAGTATGAGATTCTTTTTCATACTGAGTGCTGAAAAGGTACGGAAATGAATGTACTGCCCACTCCATCTCACCTTCCTGTGTGCTGATAAATCCGTCATCAGAACGAGTTAGGCAAACATCTAGATATGCTAGTTAATTATTCGCTCCATTTTTCATCTTGAATTTCAAATTCAGATGCGCAGCCATTGCAATGATCTCGAATATGTGGGAAGTCCGTGACCAGATCGTCCATGTACAAAATATCGTCTACGTTACGCTTTCACAGTGCGCATTGTTCGATATGTGTTTCTAGCGGACTGTTTTCTACTTTATACACGAAAACATCTGCAATCAAGGGCCCTAGGGAAGGGCCTCATTGCCAAGGGATTTACAACGGAACACAGAAGTTATCATAGCGAAACAGGACAATGGATCTGGATTTGGTAATAACCTACTTGAGCAACGGAGCGGATGTATCCAGGTAAATCTAACTTTATCTCTTTGAGTGTAGAAACGCTTAATTGGAAACCGTCTAAACGCACGCATGTTATTTGTTCGTCGGTTCTCATTGTAGACTATCTGAGCTGATTCCTGTCCGAGATCGAGAGAGAAAAAACAAACCTATGTCCACTGTCCAGGTCATTTTCGAAAGTGGTACTAAACACGATTCGCTTAACGCTGGCGACTGAACTTCAAGACGTGAATCACATGACTTTCTCGAAGAGTGGTAAAGCACGGTACGAATGTGCATGCACACGGAAGGCCGTTTCTGATCGGGAACTGTGTCGGACACTACACGGCCCGTGTCAGCCGAATTTGATCAAACTGGAAACACTGCCTAATTTAGATGACAAATTTATTCGGATTTCCATTTCACATTTGCATACACAAACTGTAAACGATTGTTTTTTTTAATTTTGCGTTTGCGTCCAAAGGGCACATGGATCCGACTTCACGTCCAAGCGTATACGTGCCGATATATAAAGACAAACATGCATTGCATCCGTCATTGGTCTGTAACATATCCACTTAGTTGTGCACCGTCCGTCCAATGTTCCGTTTGAGAGTGCTCTTTTCTATTCAGCTAATTACCATTTGTCTTGTTCAGTACGGCACGACAGCCAATCGATTTGTAGATGTGAACGAGGTTTGGGAGCATTGGAAATATGTGCACGGTAGAACGTACGAACAGTGGGAAGAAGGGGATCGATTCGAAACGTGGCTTGACAATGTGGCATTTATCCAGGCCCATAATTTGCGCTATCAGCTCGGTCTGGAACAGTATGGCATGGCAGTGAACGAATTTGCCGATTTGACCTGGGCCGAATTTGTTGCAACCTATCGTTCCGGTCTGGTGGACCCCAGGGTTTCAGGGACAAGTGCGGCAGGAAACCGGACCGAGGAACCGATTTACGTGTCGCACGAAGCGCCCGATTCAGTAGACTGGCGTCAAAAAGGTCTGGTTCGTCGTGTAAAAGATCAGGTAGGTCGCTACTCCTTGTATATGTTCTGGCTCTCATTATTCCTGCCCGTGGGTCATTGACCAAATTAATTATAATTTTAAGGTTGGATTGAATGAATATGAATGACAAACGTCTTATTGCTCGGAGAAGCGATCTGTTATCCAAGTCTATTTTTGGTCTTGTTGACTGAATGAGATTGGTAAAAAGTTAAACTGGAATCGTGAAGATCAATCTGTGCATTCATTATTGTTGTTAACGTTGGTTGTGGTGAAGTGGTTAATATGGTCAAAAACAGTAATAACGAAGGCCTAAGTCTAAATCTCATCATCACCACCACCACTACCACCACCACCAGCACCATCGCCACCACCACCACTACCATCACCACCACCACCACCAGCACCACTGCCACCACCGCTCGACTGTAGCCTTTCGGTTGGTCACTCATTCCATCCTGAAAACTGCTTGCATTCATAAATATATGTATTGAGTAAACAGAAATAAAGAGACAACAAAGAAGAAAGAATCTCAGAGAAATCGTAGGGCGTAAATCATCCTACATGTAAATATTTGTTTATATCGGAAGTTCACTCATGGAAGTGGCTATTTTCAAATTTCAATGTTATCTGTATATGGTTTCTCGTGTGTGCTCACTTATTAGCATACAAAATCAATCGATCGAGTCAGGAAGTTTTGATCAACTAGTCACAGATCAATGTTATGGGCACTTAGTTTTGCCAGACAGTCTTTATTTGATCATAGTCCCCCTCCCGAGTAATTGATCGAGCTCAATAAGTGAAGAGGAATTAGAAGAGCTATTATTATTAATTGTTTAGGATACCAGTTGAAAACTTTTCTTTCACTTTTTTAAATCGATGGTGAATGATTGAATGACTTACTGACCGACTTGATTGAGCGCTAGTTAAGAGCGAATTCGAAGATTAATCACCGAACATCAGTGCTAAATCCATCTTAACATTTACTCATCGATCACTGTGCGTCACAAGCAAAAATCTGCATATAATGGTCTGTCTGAAACGGACGAATCGATCGAACATGACACAAGCCTATTGTATGTATTCCTTTGAATGACAATATAACAACCACCATTGAGATTTCAAACCACTGATCGATTCCAGTTGAAACTGTTGGAAAACTTGACCCCAAACATCATTAGTTAGTAACATTTATGCGGTTTATGTCATAAATCTCCAATGTCAGTGGAGAAATGAGGAATTTATTGTTGTCAGAAACGCATGGATAGAGGTTGAATCGGGCTGCATAGGATGAAACATGTAATCCGAAACAACCATTTCACCGTTTCGTATGGGACTCTAGATAGGTGGTCAAATAGTGAAACGGTCTGTTGGCTATTCTGTTCAATCCCCTCCTGATTCATTCAAACTCAAAGTCAAAGTTTTATTATGGGAAATATTTACAAGCGATTGCTTTTCTAGTCCCATAGGGTTTAGCACAGATGAATCGATTCACCGCTCATAGAAAATTGAGGAATGTCACAATTTATCCTTGTTTCATGCACTGCTACGGATGCTGATATTTAAGAGTTGTCAACGCTTCATCCAGTTTGTGCTTCAAGGAATCAAATGTGGGCACACGAACAATGTGAGATGGTAAAGAATTCCAATTAATGAAAACTCTGGGGACAAATGAATAAAGTTGGCATTCTAGTCTACATATTTGGAACACTAATTTGAATGAGTGCCCCCTCAGATGAGTGTTGGGTGACAAAGCAAAGAATGAGCGACATGGGTGATCTGGATCCTGCATTATTCGGTACACCAATATCAATTCCCCTCGAATGCGGCAATGCCGTGTGGAGTACCGTTGCAATGATGCCAGTCTTTCCGTGTAACTCTTGGAATGTAGTCCCTTGACCATTTTGGTGGCCATTCTCTGTGGACGTTCCAGAATCTTCTGAGCGCGTTGCAGCCATGGATTCCACGCCTGAATTGCATACTTCATGTGGGGCCGAATGTGGACTGATAACAACTGTGGAAAGAGCGTAGGTCCAAATTTGCCAAATACTCGCTTCAGCAAACCAGCATATCTTACAGCAGTGAACGACGCCCGGGAGCAATTTAAAGAACAACTTAGGTCGTCTTGAACAATGACACTGAGTTCCTTCTCATTGGAGACATACGGAAGTTGTTGACCTCTCAGGAAGTGCGGGAAACCGAGTTTTGTGG
This sequence comes from Echinostoma caproni, assembly GCA_900618425.1. Classification (NCBI taxonomy): domain Eukaryota; kingdom Metazoa; phylum Platyhelminthes; class Trematoda; order Plagiorchiida; family Echinostomatidae; genus Echinostoma; species Echinostoma caproni. Next base: position 8,823 of record UZAN01043034.1, read on the forward strand.
CAAAGAGATACGACCGTACATTTTGATGCATTAAATTCCATGTGACTTTTGATCGACCCTTGGTAGGCGGCTTTAAGTGCCCTCTGAAGTGCTAGCGAGTCCTCTGGTTTTGTTCCCGGTTTCCATATTTTTGCATCGTCTGCAAACATTAACGTCTGTGGTCCCAGACTGTCCATTAAGTCGTTTATAAAAACAAAGAAAAGATGTCCTGTTTAGTGTTGAATATCGTAAGAATCGCCAACTGATCTGTATGTGCGCACCGAACATATTCCTCACATACAATTTGCGTTGAAGCCAGTTACATTGGTGCTAGCGAGTGCGTGTTTCTACGTAAGCACGATGTGCAATGAACAAGCAAATCTGACCACATGATTAATTGATAACTTGTCACCATGAATATGTAACCGGTAGTGAGTTGCGTACTGCAAACCCATGTCTGTGACTTCTCTCTACCCTGAAGTGCTTTTTAGATGCAACTAAAATTCAAAATAAAAAATCAATCCAATACTCCTGTTCTGGATGATGATTCAGTTGAGATAGACTCCGTACACAAACACCGAGCTACTCATCTGGAAAACATTCCCTCGTTCTCATGCATGATGCTATATGTGAAATGAAAGTACTAAGAAATCAGACGAGCAATCGAAAGCACTACTCAGAAATAAACGTTCGCCCAATTTGCTAATCGATCAAATAGAATCGGTACTCTTTTTTGTTCCCTCTGTCTGTCCGTCACCGACACACGGTAGAAAAATTGCGGCTCGTGCTGGGCGTTCTCAACGACCGGTGTGATTGAAGGACAGTTCACAAAACGCTACGGACAACAATTGGAATTCTCCGAACAGCAATTGGTCGACTGCAGTCGAAAATACGGAAATCACGGGTGTAACGGAGGCCTTATGACCAATTCGTATAAATACTTGAAAACAGCTGGATTGGAATCGGAAACAGACTATCCGTATTTGGGCAACGTGAGTGATCCATTGGCATATGCATGATTCAGCTCGGATTTTGTGATTGACTGTGTTGATTCGCACGCCGAAAGCGGTGATCAGCATCATGCGTGAAAACGTTAGACAATGGGATTTGATATCACAGACCGTGTCGATCGATACAGTGCATGTCAAGCCACTTTCAACGCAATAGCATGTGACTATTATTAATGCTGTGAAAACAGATTCGGAAGTAGATCTCCGCATTTTATTCATCTCTAGGACGCTATTTTATTTTAGTAGTTATGAATGTATTATTCCAACCAACCAACCAACCGTTCCGTAATCTGTTCTCACACATTTCTATGGACGATTTGCATATCGTCCGCACCGTTCAGTAAGTCAAGGCGGAATTCATGAAATAGCTCAAAGTACCAAACATTACCAAAGTCCCGATGCCCATGTCGTATTGTGGACAGTGTGTGTTCATTCCAGAAGCCCTTTTATACAAATTCAAAAACAGTGTTTGAGACAGAACTGGATCTCCAACCATGCACACATTTGTTCAAATCGAGTCCACGAGTAGAGGCAATAAGTCGAAGTTGAACAGCTGGGAGTGTGCGGTTCAGAGTTGACTTTAACTTTTGACACACATCGCTCAAAAGGGGATTGCTCTTAAAGGATAGTTTGGTGTAAACGGCTTTCTGGGGAACAGCTGGCAATGAGTTACTTATTTTAGATTGTTTTCTACGAATATCAATGAATCTTTCGGGGGTAACCGTTTCGTAGCAACATTTTCTTTAGGAATTTTTCTTCTTTTTCTCGTGATGTGTCTGGGGAACAATTGTTTCAGGCTCCCCGGCTGTAAGCCGTGGGTGAACATTTTGAATTCCTTTTGAAACGATTCAACCCTGCTCATCCGCATCCCATAAAGAACAAACTAACGATTCTGTAGCATTTTTGAATTAGAATTACGAGGCGCTCAGTGGCACGTTATAGCCTTCTATCCACCGAAAATCAACATGACGTGGTCAGTATCTACATTGCTCTAGCTTCTCACCCATGCCTTACAAACATGGATTCGCAAACAACTTTTCCATCGAGCCAGAAACATTTGTTCCCGGCACATACTACGAGAAAAAGAAGAAAAATTCCTAAAGAAAATGTTGCTACGAAACGGTTACCCCCGAAAGATTCATTGATATTCGTAGAAAACAATCTAAAATAAGTAACTCATTGCCAGCTGTTCCCCAGAAAGCCGTTTACATCAAACTATCCTTTAAGGGCAATCCCCTCCTGAACGATGTGCGTCAAAAGTAAAAGTCAACTCTGAACCGCACACTCCCAGCTGTTCAACTTCAACTTATTGCCTCTACTCGTGGACTCGATTTGAACAAATGTGTGCATGGTTGGAGATCCAGTTCTGTCTCACACACACTGTATACCAGTTCAGCTGCAGTTGCGGTGATGCATACACATAGGCAGAACTAATCGCCAATTATCACAACGGATGACCGAACACATTCCAAAGTGGTTGGTGAAGTCGATGAGACAACCCACACTCAGTAATCAGGCGATCATACATAACCCCGGGGCATCATCATTTGGAAAGCACATCATGACAACCAAACACGTAATTGAATCCATTTTCCCTTTCATATTCGAAAACAAAACTTTCACGTTCAGTGTACCCTGGTAGATCGCCCTTTGTGGTGTAAGGTGCATTCCTGAAAGCCTTATTTAATAAATCCCTACCACTTTTCTAACTGTCACACACAGTTGTTACATCAAGCTTTTCCATCTAGTCAGTTATTTCTCCACTTTGTTGAACCAGTGCCAGCAGATAAGTAAGACGAACCACTCAACTCACTTGATTTCTGGTCGGATTATTTAGGACACCAGATGCTCGACAAAACCCACACTTGGCGTGGTTAAAGTACAATCCTTCAGGACTTTGACCAACGGTAGCGAGACCGGTTTGATGAATATGGTCGCAGAATTCGGGCCAATAGCCGTGGGAATAGACGCGGATGACGGGTTCCAGTTCTACAGGTAAGCGTCCCTGTGGTTGCGTGTGTGTGTGTGTTTGTTTGTTTGCTTATCGGAATGGGCACACAGAAGCTGCGGAATAACTGTCACTGACAAAAATCAATTTCTACGATCGAGTATTTTATCTAGTATGATTCGCGCTAGGATTATTCTGTGAATAGAATGGTTTTTTGAATCAACCTCACACGCTGAGAATAATAATAACAACAACAATAACGACAACAACAGCGCAGCAAACAAGCTGGATTTCAGTTTGTTTGTAATCATTCCATTGCATGCCATTGAATAAGACTAACAACGAGAACAAACAGGGGATTGAGAAATTCAAGTCTAAATGGTTCAGATTTGGTTCCAATTATACGTGCATGGGTGCTTGAGTGAAATCGATCACAATGTCTGAAGTGCAAGTGATTGCACACCTGTTGGGGTGAATGAAGTGGGCCAAGGGAGATTATATGTTAGCATAAATTTCTTCTGGGTACCCAAGGGTGTGTGTGTGTGTGTGTGTTGTGAATCCGAATACTTACGGCTTCGGCCGTGACTGAGGCACGATGCTTCAGTGTTCTTGATGGCCTACATCAAAACTTGTAAATCGGTAGGAACCCGCTTGCCGCATCCACCGAGTAAGTTGACTCAACGAGATGCAAACACACCGCGCTCATAATTGTCTCAATTGTTACTGCCCTCAGTCGAGCCCGGGTGGTGTTCACAAACGAGATCGGATAGGTGCCTGGTCGTATCCAGATCCACGAGAACAGGTGAATGAGTAAATACAGTATGAGGCTGAAAAATCTGGCATTCTGTTATCTTTCAGTCTGAAATATAATNTCAATTTAGATGTGAACACAACATTCATTTGTGCAGCGCAAAATTTTCTGCTTGCGGCACTTGTGAGCTTTCTTTGAAAGATTTCTGCCTCCGTATCTCCCTTGAACGACAGATGCACATAGATAGACTTCTTCGCTGCTCCTATTTCTTTTGGCTGTTCCTCGTGTTCTAGCATTGCCCTATCGATGGTGTCCGCCGTGCGTAATTTCTTCGCTCTTTGAACCAGAGAACCAATTAGACTTCTCTTTATCTGAAGAGGGACATAACTATGAAAATGGCATGTAATGACATAAGTACTGATAAGGGAAAATGAGCTTGTTCGCCACATTGTTGTTCTGCTCAATTTTTGTTCTTTCTAATCCGTTCAGCATGGTTGTTCTATTTGAATATACTTTGTGCTTTGAATAAAACTTTGCCATTGAAAATTAGTCTAGATTCCCTAATATTGTTAATCCTTTTGGGGAACCAATGAGCATGTAAGGCATTCATTGAATAATGGTGCACATTGTTTATTCGGGCCGTGTTTTATCGTCCATTTTCTTTATTTGATCGTTTTGCTGGTTCATTAGGTCACCAGTTTGTGGCAAGTCGTGCTGTTTGTGATAGGTCATCTTGTCGACGCTTCTGACTTTTGACCACTAGCTTTCTTGTGAGTGAGTAATGGAGGGTTTAATTCAGTTCAAAGTCCTTGTATGTAGCAAATGAAGCGTGAGCTGAAAAGCTAGGAAGCACAACTGGACAGCTGTTTCCAACCGGTTGGATCTCGTCCGTGCAGTGCAGATCCATCTACCCACTGACTCACACCATGGCTTGCACGAATTGACCAATCAATTTTGTCTGAGTGCCATTTCCAGTGGTAGTCAACAACTGAAGAAGCACACGGTTAGCACTGCACAGAAACACAGAGCTAAAACCGTACCCAACAGACGAGAACCTGTGCAAACGCAACTTCAGACTGAGAGTAATGAACTTCAAAACGGACGTACCTCAATCCCTCTCCATGAAGAACATCCTGTCTGTTGACAGTTCCAGCCCACACGTAGACTCGGCCCACTTGCGGTTGCTTGGTGTATCCGTTCACGGAGGACATCTTGCCACACAAGCAACTCACAGATTTGGTGAGCCTGCCAAGATGCACTCATCCCGTAACACCGGGCTCCGGAACACTGAGGACAGTGTTCTTTCGTGGAGAGGGATAGTTTAACGACCTTGACAACTTGCCATTCCGTTTGAGTGTGAGTGATATTGGCTCTTGTTTCATCGATTGGACTTGTTCAGAAATGGGATTCGATTGGTTGCAATTGTTTATTTCTGTTATTTTTTCATTAGAACTCATCTCCCATCAAAGAATAGATGAAAAACACGTTGTTCCTGATGTGGACCACAAATGGATATTTTTGTGTCACTAACTAGATTATTTGAATCATGAATAAAAAAGAATTGAATCTTTTTTCGATTATATTATTACTGAACGGGTAAATGCAAAATTTTCATTCTAAATAGAAGATAATTTATCTAGTTTCGTAGTACCAAATCAAATAATTAGATACAAATGTAAATATACACATACATCATGATGACTATCGTGTGATCTCGATGAATATTAATGTTGCTCACCGATCCTCGAATTGGGATATTCGGATCTCGCAAACAAAACTCATACGCTGTATCGTAGATATATTCATCATTCCATTTCGCCTGTTCGCCGAGCTTGGCAATTTGTTTACAAATGTTTTTATTACCAGCTGAGGTGACATCATCAATACTGATGATGAAACGTTTGCAAACAAACTGCCCGACTCAGAGCGAACGGGTGACACCGAATTCATTGCATCCGAGCTACGAGAACCGATTTTCAATGAATTATCAACATCTCCCTCATTCCATCAGGGTCTGGTATGGTTCAATCCTCCAAGTTCCCGACCGGTTTATGTGATTGATTAGTTTTCCTGTAGATATATTTTTTTATCATCTGTGAGTATCTCCGCACGAGAATGACAAATAAATTCCAATTGTTTGAACTTCACACATAAACCTATTGTAACAGTAGAACAGAAATTCGAAGGCGAACGATTGTTTTCGAATGATTCAGAATCGTGTCTGTACAGACCATATAAGGGTTTGTTGTTGGTGGTGAAGATAGTTTTCCACGTCGGACCGAAAAGTTATTCTGGAGAGAGGAGAAGAGAGGTGGGGTGAACGCTGTTTGCTTTTTGTTGAGATCTATTGTGATTGGTGATGTTGGTGATCACTTTGGGGTCAGGGTACGTGGACAGCCTGGACCAGTAGCTTTTGTGCATATAGTTCTGGTGCGAAAGAGTGAATTCCGGGCAATGGTGGCCCGGTAGCAACAATACCAAGTTATCAGCCCGGACGACGCGTGTTCGAATCCCACCACTACTGCCTAACTTCTCCAATCCCAGTGTGTTCTATGGAAGCCTTTTTTTGGCCGCTTCCCCCCTACCTGAAAATTGTACTTCGTATTATCAATAAAAGGAAGTAGAAAAACAGAGATACCTATCACCTTAGTGGTGGCTGGTATGTGTAGGTATAGTGCCTTAGAGGAATTGGCTGATACACAATAGATTACGCCGAACACGGATTCCGATCTAATTTTGTGGTCTGAAACCACTAGATGTCCGAGAATTACGCTTCTTATGCTCCTTGTGCTTCCGCGCCCTAACCAGTGTGGACAGTGTTCCTTCATCCGCTGAGACAGTTGGCTCACCGTACCGTTGCATCGGAGGGAGTAAATCAGAGTAGAATCCGCATTCCGCATTCTATCTTGTGCCTCCGACCCCTCTAAGGTAATGCACTCAAACAAAGCAGCCACCGCTGGGGCGTTTACGTGTTCGCACTATGCGCAAAAAAGCTTTACTAGTTCAGGCTTTCCACTTATCCTGACCCCAAAGTGATCACCAACATCACTATCATCACCACCATACTCCAATCAAGATCGATCTCGACCAAACACAGATGTAGGACACCCCTCCCATCTCCCTATCTCAAATGACCTTTTAGCCCAACGTGAAGTGACCCCACTAACAACGACCCATTATATGATATGTACAGGCACGATTATGAATCTACATGTGATGAAAATGTTTGTGATAACCGGCATAGAGTACTGGAAAAGTGTTTCGTCCTGTTTGGGACTCGTCAGCTGTGCATACTTTTTTGTGTCCCTGTCAGGACTCGAACGACTCTAAAACATTTGAAAACGATTTTTCGCCTGCGGACTTGTGTTCTGAACTTTGATTAGTCAGGGTTAGAAGAAATGACACACAGCATTTCATTTGGCTGAGCAAAGATGTATTTGTGTTCTAAGCAAACACCGTGCGGGAGGAAAATCTTCAATGACCTTCGTAATTCTTTTCAAACTTAGACGAACCGTATTCAGCAATGAACTACTTGGATAGTTGTCAGTAGCTAGTTCCAAAATGCATCAGTATCCTGAGGATACATTTGTGTAGAAAATCCAAACCATTGAACATCATCTATGCGACTCCCACACATATCATCAACGGACACGTACACCATTTTTAATCATTGTTTGATTTCATGCGTTCAAAAGCACAACGAAAATCTTCCCGAAGTAATAATCCTCGAGTTCGCACACACGCAAGTTTCAAAGTCCACCCTGAAACCAGTAAACTTTTCGAAAAGGTCACAAATAAAACAAATCTGGTGTTTATATCACAGTTCCTTTGTAGGTCTACACTTTACCGAAACAATTTTTATCGATTTTTATCAAATTTTCAGTTAATTAGAAACACCTTCTACTGTCAAGAAGGCCTTTCTACGAATTTAGGTAGACATTGAACGGAGGAGGGAGGAGTTTCAAGGGAGTTTCCCTTCTCCAAAATACGATTACCTTTGGAAAATAAATCAATAGTGGTAATAGTAGTATTAGTAGTAGTAATAGTAGTAGTACACACGGATATCGACACACGAACCACGCAATGGGAATCACGGGACACGAATCAGGGATCAGCTATCACGTACTAGATCACGGAAGCACTGGACCACAAGGGCACGAGCTCGTAATATCGCATTTGAACGAGACGCGAGGAAAAGGTTAGAAGAATGGTATTTCGTATTTCGTTTGTTGGAAGGAATGAAGTGGATTAAATAAAAGAAGATCATTTGTGATCTAGGCTGCCACTAATCGGATTGCAATACTGTTTGCATAATTCTGCTTCTGCCTGCACTGTTTCGGATTGGCTGGTGCTATCTACCAATGATGTATAGTCAGAAGCCGTACGCGCGTCATTGAAGTGGCATTTCATATTTGGTTGATCGCAGGTGTCCAGAAACTGTAACGCGCCGCTCCAGGGTAGACGTCATCACGTAGGCCTGGATATTTCCAAACGCACAACACATTTCGAATTCTTTGATTAGTTTTGCAGTATTTCAACCATTAACGGTTATGTAACAGTATAATGCATAGTGACTGATATGATTGTGTGTGTGTGTTGTTTGTGTTTATCACTGTATTCTACAAGTATTTGTCACTTTTTAATCAACTAGTCTCGATTCATGGACAAGTGCGGAAATTCAGGTTAGTCCAAAATTCAACTTTTCGTATAAGTAACAAATACAACTTACCTGTGAACAAAGCCATTATTCCTCAGTAGCATACTTTGTGCTTCGAAGAAGTCAACCATATCACAAAAAACTGCGTGATTTATGTACAGGACGATGTCGCTGCATCTCAACATAGTGCGCATTGCGGAAAAAAGCGTTTAGCATAACACAGAAGAGTAAAATATATTAATTTCAAGTTTGACTCAAAGTTACTTGTGAGTAGTGATGTGAGATAATTGGTTTTTAATAATTTGAGCTGACTATCCTTCGGACTTCACCTTCACGCACAATCCTTAGTTCATCGATTCAACCATACACTCGAGAGCACTAAACTCGAGTTTCGCTCTTATTGGAGCTCATCAGTCGTGCATATCCACCGTCCTGTTCGGGATTTGAGCTCCCATTGCATGGAAGGCGTGTGCGTTACCACTGCGGAGCTGTATCAAGGCTACGAAAAATGGAACTGGAAAGCCGGAACTATCGACATTGCAACGATCATGTCGTAAATATCCACATTGAGGATCTAGTCGAATGCTTGGGAATCGAATTCTGGCACTTAAAAGTAATGATGATGATGACTCGGATGATGATGATTATGATGATGATGGCTATTCGTCCATGACGTTTGACGACTCTAGATTTGAAACTTGAAGCGGTGAACCAAATAAGTCCCCTAAATTTTAGGCATGGTACCGAACCGAACTGCTACGAACCTGTGAACAGTAAAACAAATTGTGTAGCGATGTGAGGTTTCGTGTCTTGAACGCAAGCCCGGAGAACAGTCCCTGTTTAAAACGCGTTTCCGTCATCACATGAATCAGGTCAGTGAGAAAGTAACATCATACTTGAACAACGTACACCAACGATGCGTTCCGCAGGTAATATTAGAAGAAAGGCAGTAACAAATATCTGGTGGTGCAACCAAAGGTTCTAAGAAGACTCAGGTATTGTTGATCGGTCACCGAACCGAATTTAGCCAATATTTCCAGAAAGTAATCATAACATCGCAACTTACTCCCCAAATGGTATTGAGAGTTCGATTTTGTTTATCGATGAAATGTAACTATGTTCTATAATGTATGCATCAAAAAATAATGTTTTCTTTACCTTAGTAGTAGAGTATTTTAACCCGTTTGCATCGTCTATAATCTTTGGTTTCCTTCCTTTCAGGACTGGTATATATACTTCCACGAAATGTTCCAAAAGATTGCTAAATCACGCCGTCCTCGTGGTTGGTTACAACAGTGAAGGTGGAACTCCGTACTGGATTGTCAAAAATAGTTGGGGTTCGAGCTGGGGCGAGGATGGCTACATCCGTATGGCTCGTAACAGAAACAATATGTGTGGTATAGCATCACTGGCCAGTGTACCACAAATTGTGAAGACAAAATGATCACAGCCCACCAAATCGGAATAGCGACTAGCTCGGTAACCTTCAGAGTACACGGTTTAGTTCATATTGTTTGTACAAGTGACCCAATTCACTTTTCCACCGGCCATGAATGTGGTTGTCACTGTTTCATTCGAGTCATTCCAATCACGCGACCATGCAAAAAACTCTCACACTCATAAATGTGACTCATGAAAAGATATATTTTAAATGTATTCAACATTGAAGCATAAATATTATTATTGTTATTATTATTATACGTAATATTAAAATTTCTGTGGTCCGGTCTTGTTGATCTACCCATATTATCCTGTTGAATAATCGGATGCTGCCCACACCCACGCACGCACGCACCTCATACGGACTAATTCTATCACAATATCGATAGACTCCGGCCAATCAGCTGTTAGTATTGGACTGTCCGCGTTGATTGATTCGTTGACCATTTGAATGCTTGCGTGACGGCATTCGGATGTCATGTGACGCTTGAGCTAATGTTGGCCTGTCCATCTGCCTACGTGTTTGCGTTCCTGCTGCCTCTCCGGCCTACGGACCGGCTACAAGCTTGCCTACTACAATGAACGTACTGCATAGTTCACTGCGTGGTTAATTACCTACGCAATTGGAATACCACAGCCCGGTATTGGCAGTCAATTGAAAATTAACCAATCAAGTATAAGCGGTCTCTGTGTGCGCGTTGTGTGTACCACACCAAGGATTTCCATCGGATGCGTCATGACTCATGTATGTCGACTAGCGTGGTCCAGCGATCGATTCTGTCTGTACTGTAACAACCAAAGGTTTACAGCTTCATCAATCCAGCTGGTCCGCAAAGTAATTCAGCCTACCAGAAATCGTCCATTCCGTTTTGGCATTCTTTCTCCATAAATTTGGAGCACAATTGAGCGGTGACGCGTAACACAGCAGATAGCCCAGTTGAGACGGTTATGATTCACTTAACCCAAACTGTACAGGCCTGGATCCAAACCAGACTGGAATCATAATCGCAGCACATATGCAGGAATGACAGATCGACTATTGCTCACGGGCATTGCGGATCACGAGATACGAATCACAAGTTAGAAATCACGGACTAGCAATCACGGAAGAAACATAAGCGATGGATCACGTTGGTACTTGCACACAGTATCCCACGGAAGTAAGGCACGAGTAAAAAAGCCAAAGGAATAGCAGTTCTTTTATTAAAAGAAATCAGGAGGATTAAATAATATGTATAAAACAAGTTCATTGGTCATCTAAGCCTCTGCCAGTCGCGCGCTAGTATTTCTGGCGTTTTTCAGCTTCCGTTTGGGCCGCACGGTTTCTGATTGGTTAGTACAATCGACCTATGGTTTGCAGTCTGGAAGTTGTGACAAGTACACGCTTTGCTGAAATCACCCGGGAAGCTGGATT
>UZAN01043034.1:20595-33380 GCA_900618425.1 Echinostoma caproni
ATATTTAGAAAAATGAATTCCAGATACTTGATTGCTTGACCGATACCACAATCTAACGGGCATTCTGGAACGGCAAACGGTCTGCAGACGATGAGAAGTATGGAAGACAATGATAGGACCTAAGGACTCACGGCACTTCGGCAAACAATTGGTGGATCAAAAACGACACCAAATCGAATGCATCCAAATATACGGTCGCATCTATTCACCACAAACTCGTTTCCCTCAATTCCAGGTATATTGACGATTTCCGTATGCTCAATTGAGATAAATCTTGGTGTTATCGTTCAAGACGACCTAGGTTGTTCTTTAAACTGCTCCAAGGCGTTGTCCACAGCCGCAAGACATGATGGTTTGCTAAAGCTAGTTTTTGGCAAATATGAACATTTCCTGTTCCTAACTCACCCATCCATTGAATGTGAAAAAATCAGTGATGTGGGTGTGGCCTCGCAGCTCAGCTGGTAGAGCGTGAGCGTACAAAGCGTAGGCGGCGTCTATGCGTGGGTTCGAATCCCACCGGGGCTACTGAACTCTTTGCAATCGACACACAAACTCCAAATCTGCCAAACAACAACTTGAATATTCTGTTCCTTCGTTTGCCTATATTCGACGCCACATGGGGCACGCCAACCAAACGTGATCTTAAGATTCTGGAACGTCCACATAGAATGGTCACCAAGATAGTAAAAGGACTGCATTCCAAGACTTGTGTGTAAACGGGTGGAATTATAGGAGTAGTACTCCAAATAGTATTACTGAATTCGAGAGGCTTGATTTTGGTTTATCAAATAATGCAGAACTCTGAATATCCATGTTGTTCACTATTCGTCATGTCACCAAACACTCATCTCAGGGTTCACTCATTCAAATAAGAGGTTCCAAGACAGTAGAGAATAGAATGCCAACTTTATTCATTTACCCTTAGAGTGTACAGGATTGGGAATCGTGTACCACAACACAGTTTGTTTCTGCGCATCCAATTGATTCTTTCAAGCACAACCTGTACGAAACATAGTCATGTCTTAAATTTCAACATCCATTTAATTACGTGAAACAATGAACAGTTCTGACATCCCTTATCCCATTATAATCCTGTTGGTGCTAAATTCTTATCGGACAAAAACAATACAATCGCTTGAAAATATTTCCAATAGTAAAAACTTTGTATTTCACTTCACAATAACGACAGTAACGATTGATCAAGGATGGATTGTTCATTTGGGGTGTATGGAAGCACCCTCAGTAAATTCATTAGTCTATCAAAAGCAAAGTGTTTTTTTTTCAAATTGCACAGTAGAAGATATTTTAAGTGAACCAACCGCTTTTACTTATTTGGCATCAATTATGACAGTCTATGTGAAATCAGGTTTATGATGTGTATATACAGCCCTTTCTTTACCCGTTTTCAGAGTGAATCAGAGTGCATATTGCATGGTACACCATTTCCATGAGTGACGGATTTACTGTCCACCTGCGAGCGTGGCTTTTGAATCGATCATCGATCATGTGTTCTATATTTAAAGGAGCCGTTTTCAGGGAACCGCAATGGCAATTGGATGAAGGGTTGAAATGTAAGGTGTACAGTTTGAGAATTTTCCGATAAGGTTTGATTGCTCAAAACTACGGGATGCATCCCACCAGGAAATGCATCCGACTAGGGTGAAATGAAGACGTGAACATTACAACTGTCACAAGCAGAGCTCATTTTGACCGAATCTCCGGGGGCTTCAACGATCATACTTATGTAGCATTCCGTTAATTTGTAGATAATAGAGATATTCATTTTCGAAAAACGAAGCAATTGGGCGATATGTTTTCTGATCCTGGTCGACTGCGTATAGCTTAGGGGGCTAAATTTGATCGGCACACGAATTCACGATAAAGCTGTGCAGTGTGGCAGCTCTACTAAGCATTACTTTTATAAGAAGTGTAACTAGACCCTGACAAGTTGAATGCTACTCGGGGAGTAGTAGTGTGATTTGGAAAGTGTAAATTTAGTGTTACACCAGATTGGAACATATCAATACTAAGTCGAGAGATCGTTTGATAGGCAACGGTCCAACAAGGTCTAGACTATGGCCCCTACCTGCTGTGTAGTTTAGGTTCACATGTTCCTTAATTTACGGTTGACCCTCCCCCCGCCCTACTGACCTGGATACTTTGAAATATTCCTAGTACGAGAGATGTCCAAAAAGTCACTTTACATATTATTGAGTAGACTGTATCTGTTCAGTTCAATTCAGTTCAGCACGAGTACGGCTCTTGCCAAATGAGCTTCCAATTGATTGTGTGATTGTGGCGGTTAAGAGTGAATTCCAACACTGCATAATGATGATTTGGTACTTGTAATCCTCTCAATCCAGTCCCGTTTCCATGGTGTTGCTATCTTGGTTGGGTATGCTAAAAGGGAGCAAGAAAACAAGGACATCTCCCCACCTCAAGGTTCCTATATACAGAGCACATGTCGCAGGACATTCAGCCTGAGAAAAAATCCAGCAATCAAGCCCGAGTTTATTCTATTTCAGAAATTTCAGATTACGGTGACTTCCATTCTGAATGTTTGTAATGATTGTAGTAGTAGTAGTAGTGGTAATAATACGNACCACGCAATATGAATTATAGGACCCGAATCGACAATCAGCTGTCACGACTGGATCGCCGAAGCAATGTCCCACGAGAACGAGATACGAGGAAAAGGCCAGAGGACAGGCAGTAAGTAGTTCGTTTATTGGAAGAAATGAAGGTGATTAAATAATATGTACAAGGGGAGACTATGGGCTACCTGGGCATCCACCAATGGGATTGCAGCACTGCTTGCATAATCTTGCTTCTGTCTGCATTGTCTAGGATTGGCTGGCACCATCCGCCAATGACGTGTATTCAAAAGCTATGCCAGTGCTATTGACGTCAACATTCAAACTTGATTGATCGCCGATGTCCTGAAACTGTAACCTGCCGCTCCAGGGTAGGCGCCATCGTGTAGGCCTGGATCACCACAACGTTCTTACTCTACATACTAAGCTCCGGCAACGTTACCAACCAACATGCGTCCAGGGTCATATTGAAGGCGTTGACATTGGCGCAGTTGATCACTTCTGCGATTGACCAGTTTCACACAAATGTGACCCTTTGTGAGAAGAAGATGGCCCGTATCTCCAATCTCCAACCCGCTGAATTTCGAACCCATGACCTCAAGTGTTGAGCATAAGAAATTGTAAACAGTTCATCTCGATTAAGTCCGGATAACAACCTCCCACAATTTTAAAAGCCTCTGTACCGGACTGTCGTCCAGTGGTTCAGTGACTCGTAGATACGAACCCCAAGTCCGATTCCAGATAACGAGAAGTCGGTAATCGGTAAGCAGACAAATATGTACAAAACCAAACACCATACCTCAAATTGTGGGCCAATCCGGTCTCCACGGTACAAGAATGAAACACAATGCAGGTCAAGGAGCAGAACAAAGCACCTGCGGAGCGGTCACCAAAAGGAATGCAAACTCGGCTTAGAAAAGGGACGATTTAAGGGATAGAAATACCAATCGCAAGTGCTCGATAACGAGGCGCAGTCATTGGTCAACGCAAGACACATACGGTTCACGGGATCCTATGGAACAAAGCCGTCCGCTAAGCAAGTGAAGCGAATAATCAAATATGAAGGTCAACATAAAGAGGATGGGATGAAAAGGTACTAGAACGAAAACATGGGTGGGGGAACGGATCCGGGGTGGTTCTTGTGTAATAACGCCCCAGAATGGCAAGCGTGGGACAGAGAGTGTTCAAGGGCGGTAAGGCTAGAGGACGCACAAATGAGAGGGACCAGGAACGCTTAGAAGCGGTATGAGAACAATAACAACAGTATAAATTATGTCCTCGGATCAAATCGGGGCATGATGATGGGCAATGGTCAAAGGTCATCTGTGTAATGGGTCACATAAGTGCACAGTTAATCGAACCAAACCGGAGCAAAACAGGTGTGATTAATTTTTCCAATCAAGTCTCCATCAGATCTCCCCTCACTCCTCCTTGCTCCAGCGAGAAGAGTCTAAGATCTCTTAACCGCTACTCATAGCTTTTTCCCTTTTTGCATAGTCACCATTTGAGTAGCTAGGCGTTGCACTCTTTCTAAACATCATACACCCCTCCTGTAATACGGTACCCATGCCTGCTTACAGTAGTTGATGTGTGGGCGAACAATCGCTTTTCATAGTGGGATAAAAAACTCAGCCCATTTGTCTCCATGTGACTGTAGAGCACAACGTGAACAGCTGTCCCCTAGCCTGATTGGCAGCCTTTGAGCACCGAGTTGTGGATTTGAGGTCTTGGGTTATAAGAACCCCTAGCTCTTTCATCTGCGAGACTTGTTTCATTGGTATTCCATTTAGCAAGTATGCACCAGCTCTCGCTGTGAAGGACCGGTACTTGCTTTGATTCAAGGGTGGGTCCTAGTGGACCGACCATCGATGAACCAGCTCTAAATCGCTTCACAGGTTCAACCCTGTCATTTTGACATCATCAGCAAACATGAAACACGGATTTCGGAGACCTTGTGCAATAGGTTTAACACTGTGCCTTGGGAACCCCACTTGAAACCATCTCATGGTTAGAAATGTAGTCACCCACCTTGACCCCAAAGGTACGATTGTTCAGAAAGGCTACTGTCCAATCACTTGATCTACCTATCTATTATGCCTAGGTTCCGAACTTTGAAGTCCAACAATTGATGGATGACAGAGGAAAATGCTTTATAGAAGTCGACTTCTGCAAGTTTCTCTTCTTCCATTCGTCCACGGTTCCCTGTGGTTGCTGAATATCCACCGTTGGATGTGTATAAAGCGATTTATCGACTTGACTTGGGTGACATCAGCTATAAACGGGAAATTATTTCACACTGATCCCATAACTGCTGACTGACTCACTCGATCGACAAGATTCATCGTGAGTAAGTAGGTAGGTAGGAAAGTGTCGAACACAGGAATTCCTCGTATCTGCTGGTACACCTTCATGTCGAATTGGAAGTGGGTTTCCAGACAAAGTTCTAAGAGTTTCATCAGTTCGTGCACGGATAGATTCGATCGTGGTTTGCAAATTTCGATCGTTTCTCAACTAGCGTCGAATACTTTCGATGGCCATTTGTTTTGGTATGTTGGTAAACAGTAAACAGAAATATATCAAGAAGTCCAGGTATGAAAAATAAGTTCGGTCACCATGTTTATATATTGACGGAATGCAGCTTTCTTCTATAGACCGGATAATATTCTATACAGGTGCAACTGAGAGAACAGTCGGAAAACCTATTTTACATGTGTCTCATACTGGAAGGAATGCCAATGTGTGCAAAATTTTCGGTAAAAGACATCTGGTTTACCCATCAAACAAGTTGGAAATCCTTCTAAACAAAGCTTGCGTCAGCTGTAAATTCACAGCTCAGACTGTCTGAATGACTGATTTGTTTTGCACGCACAGCAGTAGATTTTTTCAGTTGAATTCAGATTGTTTCGGGGACTAACAGTCAGTAATTCCTGACTTGCTTCGACTGAACTTCGACGATCTCGCAGGTGGATGTGAACCTTTCACTCACGCTGGCACGGTGCTTCGTCTCGAGCACTACTGACTCCCTCCCTCTCCACTAGTCATTTGTCTAGATGTATCTGTCCGATGTATTTGACCCAGCGTCGAATAGTAAGATTGATAAGGGTTGTTTTCCAAGAGGATATGGATTGGTAAGCGAAAAAAATGAGATCGCTTCCGCCAGTAGATTACTACATTTTAGCATACGAGAAGAATAATCTTTTACGTATAGATTGTGATAGTATAACGCGCACTTCTTACTGAGGTTTAGCGACCCTGCGTGTCATACCAATAGGTATCGACTGATGCCTTGCATACTGTGAACTTGCTTCGCCATTTCAGGATGAGAGAGGGATTGTTCATACTTTGTTGAATTCACCAAACGCGACATGGATTGCTTTCGCGGACCGGCTTTATTTCTCTCTAGTGTTCACCACATGAACCGTGTAAACTTGCGCGCTACTTGTTTGTTTAGGAAACAGACCTTCGGAGGCAATTTTCCTATCTGAGTCATCTATCTCACAGTTACGGTTTGAAGGCTTCTTCTGTGTATCTGCGAATCACACAATACTGATGATGTAGCCTATGCGCAACGTATTGCGGGAGCTAGATAACGCTTTCTCAGTCGTACTTGCCGCTATGATCCGGATTTGCAGAAAGTTCATCGTATGAACTGGGAGGATAGGAAGCGCGGTAAGTGTGCTTCGACCTGGCATAACTCGAGTGATTGTTCGTTACATGAGATAGAGTTCATTGTATTGTAAACACATCGGGACCAAATAATGTTAGGAATGTATCGAAAAATCGATGCGTCATGTGTTATTTTATTGTGAATGTCGGTAGAGAATTCTCTACCGAAATCGCTGTGTTATTAACACTATAACATTCCTAATTCATTGTATTGTATTGTATTGTATTGTATTGAAGCTTTAGACAGTTATATACAAGCTTTCAGCCAAAAACAGAACACCTTTGGAATTCTGGTAAAAAGAGATGGAAATGTGGGACGTGAAACGTATCAAAATATGAGTTAATTCCCAAATGCATTAGAGAGCTCAAAACGGACACTTTCCTTGTCGGACCATATCCGGGAAATATAGGGCACCAAAGAGTTTCTGTACGCAGATAAGCGAGACGGGTCAAGTTTGTACTTGGAACGGGTGCAGGGATTGGATTTGCATGCACACAAGTCAATGTGTAGAGGATGGGTGCAATCAGATAGGATATTGCCAACAAACTTTAAGCACGCATCAATATGGGCATTATACATATTGCCAATCGGAACAGATAACGGAACTTGGGAGACACAGCTGATCATTGAGAGGCCACGCGTCAGCAACTTAAAATCAGCCTTCAGTAAACCAGGGAAAATTACAGGGGAGCAGTATAGGGGTATGGGGAGGAAATATTGTTGAACAAAAGCGTCTATCACCGAGAAGTCAGAACAGAAGTGGCACAATCCTCTTATCTGAAAAGAGAGAACTTTCAAAATGCGAGCAACAATTTGGGTATCTGATGACCAGCGGAGTTTACTTTCAAATGTGAAACCTTAGTACTTCACATGGATGACCCTACTCATTGGTTTTCCATGAATCCGTACATTTTTGAAGGGAGATGACGAACGGTTTAGAGCAAAATTACATTCAAGGCACTTTTTCACGATTAAGATTAAGACCGGATTAAGTGGAATATGAAACGAGGTGACATAGGTTTGTGTTATATTCAATCAGTTCTGATTGGTTAGATACGGAAACAGAAATGGTGATATCCTCAGCATACTTGCAATTTTATGCGGAGAGAGTAATAGGTATAAGTCGCCAAAGGATAGGGTGATAGGACAGCATCTTGAAGTACACCCGAGCTATTGAGTGATGCGGTTGATTGTCTTCTTCCCAATTTAACATGCTGGTATCTTTGCGAAGAGTAATTGACAAGCCATTCAAAAAGAGAAGCGGGACAGCCAAAAGATTGGAGCTTGTTAAGTTAAACAGAATGAGGCACCGAGAAATAATGCACAATGCACATACTTGGCTTTCTCGTTAAGGGACTTACAGATGAAATGAACTAGAGAACAAACGGCATCTAATGTAGAGTGTTTATGTTTGCATGCAAGCTGATAAGTATCATCGGGGGTGGTAAGGGATAAATGAAGGCGATTCAGAACTGATCGCTTCAACAATTTCAATATTAAATCATCCACTATTCCCATTCGAATAACTGATGAATTTGCGTTAGAATAATGGAGAATTTGATTCAACTTCAAAGGGAGAATTCGTCGTGTATAAAGAGGATGAAGCGTGAACTGAAATACTGGGAATCACTGTACAAGCTAAATCGTGGTAACAGAAAATGAGAAACGACCTGATCAGCTGCTCGGTTCCCGAATGGGTAGAATGCTTGCGTTCTTCCTGTGAGGTGCCGGATTCGCGATCCCCTACTTCGGGTCGACAGGGATTCGCACTGCACGGATGAGACCCAACCAAGGCATTGTACACCTCCCACGTCAGACCTCGCTTGGAGTTCGCGAGCGCCGCGGCATATCCCTATACAACTGCTGAAATGGTGAAGCTGGCGAGAGTCCAAAGAGCCACCACCCGTATGATTGCCGGGTTACGCGGGTGTTGCTACACCGAACGATTGCATGCGACTGGATTGTTTCCGGAGTCCTATCGTCGAGTACGGGGTGATATCATCTGTGTGCGACGTATTCTTCGCGGTGACATGGGTCCAGAGTTGATGGAGTATTTCCCTCTGCGCGAGCAGACCAGGACTCGTGGACATGGACTTACGCTGTTGAAGCTTTCGTCCGTAGGATTACCTCTTCGGTTCCGGCTATCGCGAAGGGTAACCAACCTTTGGAACTCCCTTCCAGCTGACGTGGTGGAAGAGGTCAATGATAAGATGTTCAAGAGGAAGCTCGACAGCGTCCTGCGAACAATGTGGTATGCAGATCTATCATGAATGAGATCTTCGAGTCTGTGGTGATGAGGCTCATACGGGAAATTACCCTCTGCCTCTAATTGAAGAACATTGAACATTGAACATTGAACAAGTCAAAACAGCTGTCCAGATGTGCTTCCTAACTTTTCAGTTTACGCTTCAATTGTCTCAATTCACGATGAATTCCACCTTTGAAATGTTATAATTCTCGGCAAATTGATGTGACATTGTAAAAGGTCTATCTTCAATGCGGCATTGTAATGTGACAGAAAGCAGTTATTGTTATCGAGTAAATAAAATGAAAATATTACACAGGACACAGACAATTACATCGAATACGAGTGCAATTATCTACCGTTAATGCTGATGCTTGTAAGCCGGCACTATCGATCGTTTTTTATTCGTGCTGCGCGGCACAAATCTAACAGACGAATGCACCCATGTTTGTAGTGCTGTAAACTTCAGAGAACACAATTAAACACAGGCAATAAACGTAGGTATATTATTTATCACATATACAGGTTACAGTTTAGGCGAACAAATATCCACTGATTTCCGATCCACCATTTTACTTTTCCCGGAAAAAGAAAAACACCCAATGCTTTCAGTAGTTACTAGTGGTAACGTTATCGAGGGCTGTATTGTAAAGAAAGAAAAAATCGGTTGCTATAGCCGAGGACGATTGTGTCTAGAATTATTCACTAGAATGGTCCATGAGCCAATGATTTGTCCCAAAAAAGAACTGTTTGACTATTGGTTATTCATCCAAATATATTCCCATTCGTTTATAATTTTTACTCGAAATCACTATCGTGGTGATTGGAATAATATGATCCGAGAATTATTCGCGATACTACTTTTATTGGTAACCTATGTTGGACGTTGTACATCTGAAAGTGAGTTTTTACTAATTTATCGTGAAAAAGGGAGTTTTGATAAAATCAGGATCAGTTGTCTGATTTTTTGTAATGAACACCGCCTCATTTATTAGTACACCGCACCGAGTTGCGTGCGGTTTGCTTGTCAACAGAAGCACAATTATATTGTCAAAGTCAAAGTTTTATTATGGGCATTACTTACAAGCAGATGCTTTTCTTGTCCCATAGGGTATTAACAAGAATTGAACTGTAACAGTGGTGAACAAAATTCTATGTGCTGCATTTGGTTATGTTTTGTGTTCTCATGGATGTTGGAATGTCATGTGTGTTCATGATTCGTCAAGTTTTACCTTGAAAGAATCATTCGTCTCGGCACATACAATATGAGATGGTAGGGAATTCCAGGAAGTGCACACTCTGACGGCGAACGCATGACGTCGGCAGTCCAGTCGAGATTTTCGGAGTACTAATTTGAATGGATGCCCCCGTAGATGGACGTTTGATGATAACGTCAAAAGTCGGCGACAAGGGCGATTTGGGTTATGTAATATTCGATACACTAAATTCAAGTCTCCTCTAATCTGACGATGCTGAACAGAGTATGGACCCAACGACTGCAGTCTCCCCATGCATGAATCATGATAGAGTCCTTTGACCATCTTCATGGCGAGCCTTTGTGGACGCTTCAGAATCTTATGATAACGTTGTAACCATGGCTTCCATGTTTAGATGGCATACTCAGTACTGGTGATACTCTTCCATTGATTTTGCTGATATGGGCCAGCGCAGGGTCAGCTTTTAAGCAAAGCAAAATAGAAAACGCCATGAGATATTGGGAAATGAGGAAGCCTGGCGGTGGTGGTGGTGGTGGTGATGGTGAGGGGGTCTAGTGATCATGCTTGTGAGACTATAAGAAACCAAGATGACCTGGCCTCCTCATACAAGGAGAAATCTTTCCTTTCAGAATGCGTAAAACTCCGAACAAAACGTTGTGACATTTCACAAGAGAATGTACAATCATAATAATAATTAACTTCGTTGTTTGAAATACACGGAGAAACAGCAAAAGAGGGTGGGTGGATGGGTGAGTGGGTGTACAACCACTTGAGAAAGATAAGGTAGTATGAACAATTCAAATCGACAATATTCAGACTGGGTTGTATTCCTGTCGGCTATGTATTTTCTACTATTTTATGATAAATATTATATGTTTCGTCCATATTAATATTGTCATAAAAACAAGCGTTTAATTTTTTTGAATTTCCCATACTGACCGGAATGATCTTCTGTCTTTCTTCCCGCATGCCGGGACAGTAATTTTTAATCTTGTCGTTCAGGTCTCTCAAGTCGTTACCCCGATTAAGTGAGGACTGTTTCGTTAGAGATTTTGTTTCGACGTATGTGATACGCTCACTGACAGGATAACGTCTGGAGAGGATCCCTATCTGCATCGTAAATTCATGCAAGCGGAGTGTTGAATCTCCGAACAAGTTTCAAATTTCATTCGGTCCCTGCGAAAACAAACAAAACCATTTTGAGTGAATCGTATCTCAATTATCACATAGTTTAAATGAAAACTCTGGCACTTTCATTTTCTCTTTACTATAATGCTGAGTTTATTTATGCTGTTTGTAGTAGCCGAAGTAGACAGACCACGAATCGCAAATCGTGAATCCCGAAGTACGGACGCAACTGAAACGCTGAATCGCACTAGTGCTTACAGGTTGTTAACTCCTGTCACCGAGATAGAAGAAAAAAGTCACAGAAGTAGCAGTTCTTTTATTGAAAGAAATCATTGGAATTAAATATAATGAACAAAGGAAGTTTATTGGTTATCCAGGTATCCACTAATCGTTTGGTTGTATTCTCGACATCATACAGCTTCTGTCTGGACCGCACGACTTCTAACCGGTCGGCACGATTCGCCTGTGGTTCGTTGTCCATAGACTGTAACACGTAGGCGCTTGGCTACAGTCAACTGGGAAACTTCACCAATCACAGTTGTCCGGAAACTGCGTTACGCGTCGCCCCATGACTAGTGTTATCTCGTACACTTATGATCATCACATATACACTGCAAAAATTTAGGCACATTGCTAAAATTTCATTTTTTACCTGAACAAAACGTTTTCCTTGATTTCATTCGATTTGACTTGATACATTTGTCTACTTAAAAAAAAATTCAGATTCAATCATTATCGGAGTGATCTGTATTATGATGCTTTTGATTTTTTGTTTGTTTGTTTTAAAGGCACACCCATTTTGGCTCCCACATGCAATGGCTCAATATTGGTGATGAATGATGAGAAAACCGAATATTTGGCAATTGCACCGTATCCGTACACCTGTATTCTGCAAATCATCACAATGGATCAGTATCGTATCCATATTGAAATGGAAAATGTGAGTTTACAACTGATTGATCGATCAATGATTTACCGGTACAAAGGCAGCAAAGAACTTCGCTGAGATGATCATAGTCTGGTTTTGTCTTCTTTATTTTTTGGTAGAATGCATCACTCGTGTGCTCCTTAGTGATGCCGGATGGAACCGATCTGAATTGTGATACCAACCGGGTTTACACCTCCGACTCGAATGACATCCGAGTGCTCAGGAATCCATGGCTTGACAATGGAACATTGGTCAACAATCACAGCTTTTCTCTTCAGATAGGTGAGTTGTTGAACAGATTGAATAGCTACAGATTTTTGTTGTTGCGTATATTTCCTTGTATATGACTAATCCGAGGAGTATTCTTGAGACACCAGTTGATCAGTGGTTCATATCCATGGATCCATCGCACTTTTCGAGAGTATATCAGCAAACAGTGAGAGAGAATGAGACCATCAAGAGTGCTTGGTGCCTCTGAATAAGCGAATGGACTAATCTAAGCTTCTTAGTCTAAAGAGAATGAGTGTTTGCGTGCATTCATGCCTGATGTCACTGGATCTTCGGTAGTGGTCTCCCTTTGTGTGTCAACTACATGATGGATTGTGTAAGACTAGTGTTAGTTAGTTCCAGCAAATCCAGACAGTTATGCTGTCTTTATTTTTTCTTGATTGCCTATTTTGGTTTTCAGTTGCGGCTCAGTCGTGCGGAGAAAAATCGCTAATTGCGACCGAGGAGGAACAAGAAATCCTATTTCCAAGTCTGCAATCCAGTTACACGGAGGGAGATGGATGCATGTGGACTATTACAAAAGGAAATGGTAGCATTCACCTGTGGTTCACACAATTCAATGTGAGTTGACATAAAACCCATTTTCTCTCATTTTTTTTTCATTGGTAATCTCTTTTATGAAACATGCAATGATACAATTTTCAGAAAGAGGAATCTGTCAACCAAACGACCGCTAAACAACACATATTAGAGGGAGGGGTCACGCGATCTTGTCCGG
>UZAN01043035.1:6950-20135 GCA_900618425.1 Echinostoma caproni
ATCCGAGCCTGAACCCGGTTGTTCCAATGAACAAGTGAATTTACTTAAATCTGATTAGTAAGCCCCCCAACCACACCCCACCCCGAAATAAACGTCATCCAATTGTGATGTGAGTTCTTAGGAGATTAGTGAAATCTCCCGGAAATTTTGGTATCAAATTTTCACGTTTCCTTTTCTCCTTGGTAACCTACTATCCAGAGTAGGACTACAAAAGGGATTTTCTCTGCTGCCCGCACTGTTCATGAAAAATACTCACAAGTAGTTGGGCCATCGTTTGTTGTAGGCACTTTAATTGCCCTCAGACCAAATATTTGTACTTATTCTTCACTTGATGTATTTGTCGTGCGAAGCCAGGAGGCACTCTGGACAGCAGCTGTTTCCACCTGGTTGGGTCTCATCAGTGCAGTGAGCGAATTGATCGACCCCCGACTGGAGAACGTGAACCCGAAACCTCATTACGGGGAGAACGCAAGCATAACCATACCCATTCGGCCAGTGGTGCGCAGCTGAACGGACAGTTTCTCATTTTGAATAGATACGATATAGTCAGGTTGTGAAAGTTGCCAACCGAGCCATAACCCTGGAAGCTAGTGTTGGGATGAGCGAGTGTCGTTGCCCGCAATAAGATCACAAAGATGGTTTGTGCTATATCGTGTACATTCACAATGAGAAAAGATCTGATCAGCTGCTCACCGGTGGCCAAGTGGGTATGGGTATTCTTGTATTCTGCCTGTGTTGAGGTCCCGGGTTTGTAATCCCAAGTTGGGTAGATGGATTCGCGCACAGCTGCTGATAAGACCCAACCAGATCGAAACAACTGTCCAGAGTGATTCCTAGCTTTTCAGCTCTCGCCTCATTTACACGACGAATTCATCATCTAATCAAATTCAATCCTGCATTCCTCTCATATTATATATATATACATATATATATATATATTTAACAATTAAGTTTAAGTTGACCGGTTCTGTGGGTTATCGTGTTTTCGTAGTAT
This sequence comes from Echinostoma caproni, assembly GCA_900618425.1. Lineage (NCBI taxonomy): Eukaryota > Metazoa > Platyhelminthes > Trematoda > Plagiorchiida > Echinostomatidae > Echinostoma > Echinostoma caproni. The sequence continues at coordinate 7,945 of UZAN01043035.1, forward strand.
TCTTTTCTTCTTTCGTGAGTCTCATTCAATGTCATTTTCCTTTATTCTGCACAGATATTACATACGCCATTTTTGGACAAGATATTCAAATAACCACACCCCAGGAAGTTGTGTAGGCACAAAAAACATACAAAAATGATCAGTTCTAAACGTGCGCTCTTCGATTGGCTGCGCTACACTTACACGATCTCCGTCACATTGTGGGAACTTCCACGTTTTCATTCACTATGATGCATCATCGTTACTCATGGGATGGTAGTATTTGTTTCAAACCAGCTAGGATATCCTTTGATGGTTCAGGGGTTTGTACGATTTCAGTTTCTCACTGTCCAGGCTTAACCAAAAGACGCAAGCACGCAGGATGGCAAGTTGCATTTAATTGCACCCCTCCGTCCAAGATGACTGTCCCCTCTTTGGTCAGCACTAACACTCGGTCCCTGTTTCAAAAGATTTCAGATTTAACTAGCATCTTCCGATCAGGAATTCATATGAACACGTGTACAGTCTGTATTCAAGAATCCTGGTTGAATAAGGATGTAGATGACTGTCTAGTGTCAATAGACAGTTTTCAAGTTCACCGACAGGATCGTGGAACAGGAGGAGAAACGACTGGGAGGGGGGGGGGCGTTGTTGCGACATATATCAACGTTTCTTCGTGTGGCAAGTCCCATGTTATTTTTCAGTACTGCTCAAATATGTAAGGTGCCTAACCGTGCAGTGTCACTCAAGATTTTCCTATTTTACGCACACAATATTCACTAACTTGTATATAGCACCTTTCTGTACACAATCCTATTGTATGTCATTTTTCGACTCGTTCATACCTTTTATTTCCCCCTATTAGATGTTAATCTGCACATAATCGTTGGCGACTTTAACCATGCTAGTATTTATTCACTTTTATCTTTAGATATGACACATCTTTGTCACTCTCTCACAAGAAATACTATTGGACAGAGTAATTACCAACCACCCAACCCTTTTTTCTTTAGCACTAAAAGCACCTATTCCGTTCAGTGACCATTGCTCACCCGTAGTTCGACCTAAACTTTATTCACACTCTGCATACAAATCCTTTACCCGATCTGACCACATCAGATTTCATTTTCGCAACCGTCGGCTGAACTTGTGCAACTGGACGCTCACATTGGAAATGTGCATTTCAGTTTCCCATATTATCGATAGCTCAAACTCTGTGATCTGTCACTGCAATATTCCCATTTTTTTTGTTCTTCGTTTTCTTTTTATTGTACTTTATTTTTATTGAGTATACAAAATGATACAATTTTCAGGAAAGGGGAAGCGGCCAATCAAAGGGCTACCACTGAACACTGCGTGAAAGTCAGGTGTTTGTGGTGGATTCGAACACATACTCCAGGGTGATAATTTGGTGACGTTACCACCGGACCACCGCCGCCAGACTCTCTCTTTTATCACATGTGAACAGTTTCTGAATTGGTGAAGTTCCAAAATCCAGTTCACTCTACCCGGATCGGAACGTAATTGAAAATGTTTCCCCACTGTTAAAGGCACAGAGAGATAAGACAGCTTCCTCGACTGGCAGGTTGTGTGTGTGGTGGTGGTGGTTCGAGCTCAGGGTGTGGCATGAAACCCGGAGAAAAATTTCATGAACGACGTGATTGTCAACTCGGTGGACTCTGGTTTAGAACGATTGAACTAACTTTGCAAGAATGCAGTTAGGAAGTCGGAAATAAATGGGTTTGCCCAATGTATTGTCTGTGGTCATTTAGCTACATGAGTACACATGTGCACATACTGTAGTCAAAATGACTTCGTTATAGACAATGAAATGATAGCTTTGAGATGAAGACAAGATCTCTAATCACAACGGATAATGCAGTTTGATTTGGAGGAGCTGGGGTGGGAGCAACGGTTCTTTCTCGGATATCGTTGCTACCCGGTAGCCATTAGGTAATAGATGGGTTTGCTAGTTAATCCATTCACGTCATCACCCGTATAGGATAACTTTAAAAAATATTCTTTTTGAATTCAGTTATTGTTTTTCCTATTGCTGACTTCTCTAGTCAAATTTGTGACGTAAAAACACTGTTTTCAATGGGATAGGGTAGTAAGAGTATTTAGAAAATTAAAATATAATATATGTCATGCGTATCATTTATTTTCATAAATACATTCTTGAGATTTTTTCTATTGAATTTAATTTCACCTTACGCTTGTGAGATAACCAACCATAACTGAAAGTGAGAAATCGTTAGTACATGAGGCATTCAATTACGAGAAGTGGATAATCTTAAGGAATAACTGTGTGGAGTGTGAGATAAAATCACACACACACACACGCACATTTTTGTCCATAAGACTCAAAACGTCGCGGAATCAGATGATCACATTTGGTTGGTTGGAGGGAGTCATGGTATCGCACGAGTCCGATGAAAATCTGCAGTCATATATCTAGTTTATGTTCATGTTTATCCACCGTGTAACTCGTATGGGAACGGTTTCAGCTGGGGAACGAGTCTCGTCAATGACAAAGAACATAAACTAGGCGAATCTTTGTTTTCGGTGAATTCGTTTTCAAACCTTTACAATCAAATTTGCATGAAATAATTCCAATAGGGTCAAACAGAAAGGTTCATGACTTATGTGTTTGGTAACGAGTCCATGAGAACTCCAAATTGGTCCATTGTTTGGATCACGTAACCCGAATTCGCCATGTTAACGTCATGGTCATGTGAACAAGCGATCTACTCTTCCCTTGACCGGGAGAGTTTGAGAGCTTGGATCAGTTTTCGTCGTGCGCACAGATCAGGCTTCATGAGTCGGATGTTAATCGTCTCTGCGGTTGCTAACGTCCGAAACCGTATTTCGATCGAGGGTTATGGTGAAACTGAATAAATGAATGTAAATGCCGAGAGCATGTCAACCAAATGTCCCGTCTCTACCAGATGAGCAACGATCGACCTTGACAAAACTCCACTCCCACCCTGTGCGAGCCAGATTGGATTGTGTTCGTTGCTCCGTTGAGATAACTGCCTTGTCGTTCGACCTACATGTGCACTTGAATTGGTAGACAATCATAGATGAATTCAACATAGGCAGCATCCGATTCATGAAGCCTGAGTGAATGCTAGTAAACCACCAACCATTGTGTTCGAAAGAGATGTATCACAACACCAACTGTCAGTTCATTCTCTGAGTGAAAATCCCTGATATGTATATTTGGAATATGTGACAATCATTGTTCATTGCAGATCGCCAGAGGAAATATCATCACTGAATCGTACGCTGAGCCATGAGGACATTTTCTAAGCCGTCCTGTACGGTACGTGCCTAATTCTTCCAGTATTCAGTTGAGTCATGTTCTGAATGAAGTATTATCACGGAATAATTTATAAGTAAGACAAATTTCGCGAGATATTAACATTTCGTTTATTCGTCTCAATCGCTTACTTAAAACAAACAAGCATTTATATAGCACATAGGTTTATTCACTTATGATGAATGAACGTATACAAGCATATAAAGAATACTTAACATAGAAGTAGATGGTCAACTCCACGGTAAATGAATTGATCGTGTCAAAAACCTTTGTTTGCATAAAGTGAAATCGATGACGCAGCCGGTAATTGACGGTCAAGCGATTACAAGAAAGCCAGGATCATGTGTTGCAAAACATCTCATGACAACAGGACACACGGTTGACCCCGATTCAGCTTTCAAACCACTTCTACGTAATCGCTGATTATTCGATTATATCACCCGACCTAATGCGCACAAAGGTTTTTGATACAATCAATTCACTCATCGTACAGTTGACCTTCTACTTTTATGTTAAGTAATCTTTACATGCTTGTATACGTTCATTCATCATAAGTGAATAAACCCATGTGCTATATAAATGCTTGTTTTTTTTACTTAAGCGACTGAGAAGATTGAAGGAAATATCAACACATCTCGCGACATTTGTCTTTTTTCTATATTGATGAAATGGATAAAGGGGACCCAATGCTTCAAGTGTCTAATTCATAAGTGCCATCTGAACACTTAGTCGACCGAACAACTGATCTCATACCAAGCTCTTTGGAAGATCGAGTACGTTTCAAGTCGTCCCCGTTTACAGCTTGCTATCAATACCGACGTTACTGAATTCGTACCGAAGGACCTCTGAAGCAAACCAATTGTCGCCCTAAAAGACTTTAAATGTAACCTTGAAATTCTCTTAAATAAACCTAACAAAGAGACTGGCATTGTAGTTATGGACTATGCGGATTACGTATCCAAAATGCTACAACTTCTATTCGATCAAACAAAGGTTACCCGTGACTTAATTCTAAAGAATCAAATGGGAGGAAAGCTGAAAAGCAAATTACCAATACACTAAAACAGCTCAGATATTAAGGCTATATATCATCCTGTTTGTTTCTTTAGATTTGGAACCCGTTGGCTCTAACGTGCCCCGCCTATATGGTCGACCCAAAATACATAATTCTGCAGTACCAATGCGTTCTATCATCTCTATGAAAAATTCACCTCATCACGCAACTGCCTGTTGGCTAGCCTGACTTCGGGAATCCCTACGTCAACGTGTCCTCAACCATACAATTAGACACACTTTTTAGTTCGTTGAAATAACCAAAAATGTGTACATTACCAACCGACTGATGTTCTCTTTAGATGTTATTTCACTCTTTACAAATGTTCCCCTGTTAGAAGCAGTTGATTCCATTTTGAAATTTATCAACACAGTAGCGATATTCGTGGGAATTCCAGTCACAACTCTCAAAGAACTCGTGCTCAAATGCCCACGAAATGTGTATTTTTTGTTTAATAACACATTCTACCGCCATTCCAGTAGTGTGGCTGTGGATTCAATCTTCGAACCTGTTCTCGCCGACATTTTCATGGCCAAGTCATAGACAACTTCTTTGTCGACGGTTATTATTTGTTTTGAACTATGTCACCCCTATGTGGATGATGTCTTTTACGTGGCTAACAAGAACACCAATCTTGTCCATGTCGAGTCAAAATTCAACACAGCTCATTCGTCAATTAAGTTCACAACTGAACCGAAGGAAAATGATTGCCTTCGGTTTTTGGATGTTCATTGGGCTATATGCCCCGATGACTCTATCCAAAGAAAGATTCATCGACCACTTTCGTACGGAACTTGATATAATCGTTTAGTTCGTTTAGTACGATGGGTCTTTGGCTTGTTTCAGATTATTAAACAGTCCAACAGAGCTCATAATGAGAACACAAATTGGCAAACAACCTCGTTTTCGGTGTGTCCTAGTAATGCTATTATAACACAATATATAGGACTAGATACATCGAAAAGCAACGTGGAGTGGATAGTACACAAATATTCATTGTTTCGTCCCACTCCATCAAAAACTCAACCTCGTACACTGCTGCTTGCAGAGAGCAAGACGCATGTGCTCAGACGATATTTTAAAGGACGAATTTGAATTAGTGAGGTGAACCTTACTGGCATATGACGGAACAGAAAAAGTCAACAAAAATACCAAAAGCGGAGAAGAAAATGCTCTTTATAGAATTTTCATTGAAAGGTGATGTCGCCCCTGACAGGGTCAGTAGAGTTTCATCTGCCACAGTGAAAGTCACATTTAATGCCACTCAGCTAATTCTCGTGTCCTTTACGGATATTACTATTTACATAGGCGATTAGCATCTAACTCATGAAGCCTGAGCTGTGCGCAAGACGAAAACTCAATTCATTAAAGGTAAAAGCTAATGTAGTTTAATCATCGGAAACCCGAAGTGAATTATTTGGTTATCTTGCACGGAAAGGAATTAGTTACAACCGGGATCTATTAGTCTGAAAACGAATACCTGAGTAACTTTGTGTGAGATTTGTTAAAAGCCATAATATGGGACCCTTGGAGTACTGTTGAGAGTGGGGTGATGGAGCGTTGCTATTCTCTGCCCATTTCGTTATAGTGTTCAAGTTGTCACGGTGATGCGGAGCAATACACAGAATTGCTTTACCTCACACACTCTTCTCAACTCCATCCAATCCCACCCCACCCCGCTCCAACTCACTCACCAGGTCTACACAGCCATTTCGGTTATCCTTTCTCAAGAGAAGATATTTCCCCTTTACATTTGCTGTAACACTACCGGAGTGTAACCATGACAACTGTGTTGTTAAGTTTAAAACACGCAATTCCAATGTCTCAGTCGTTGTCGGACTGGTAAAATTCCTGAACTCGGTGTGAGAATTTAATTTGCTAATCAGTACTTTTTTAAAAAGAAAGAAACTTAAACATGAAAGTATCAGAAAATATGAATTAAAAACAAACGCCACTCTGACTGACTAGTATTCGTAAAATGTGTGTCATAATCGGGATACTCTCCAAGTATCAGTCTTTAAGAACTCATAAAATGAAAACGAAAGGGAACAGCAAAAAACAGTTGCATTATTTTATTGGATCATTAATTTGACCATAATGGTCTTCCACAAGTGAAAATCTATCACAAATAGTTAAAACAAAATCGACTAAAGATACCTTAAACAGCAATCAATTACTGAGCGTGACTCCCTGTGATGATTGGTCACGTAACTGATGACGGTTCAAGTCCGGCTCAGAGTTGGATAGAATTCAGGCTGATCGTTTTGATAGGATGATTTCACGAGCTTCGTAATGGACAGTACCGGGACGCAACTCGGGGATAGACGAGTATACGCATACATAGGTGTGTACTTCGTGACCTGTATACGCCCTAAAGTTTGGACGTAAAGCAAGTATGTGTAAATTTGGGACCCAAATAAAAAAATCACATGTCAGTAACAAAATTCCGATTCACTTGGTGAATGATCTCTCTATAACAGAACTAAGATTTTTTTATTACTTTTAGTTATTTCCAGATATCTGGAGAATTTGCCGTGTATTAATAAAGAGATTGCCTTGTGTGGCCTCAGCAAACAAACAGCATCAGTCTTCTGCGATTGATGAGCGATAGGTCCACACTGAAGCAAAATGAAACACTTTTAAGAAATTTGACCTAAGTATAAGTATTTCCGAAATTCAACTATAAATATCTGATTGAAGTAAGTCATGCTAAGCTTTACGCACCCAATGGGGTGGATTTTCGGCACCTTCGACAAATGAAAAATAAATAGAAATGATTAAAAGCTAATGTTACAGGTAGTTTTCCAAGTCAGTAGCTGATAGGTGATCTAGTTTCTAAGATATTGACATCATCATAAGGGATGAGGTTATTTCGGTATGTGGTGGTGCGTGCACAAATAATCCTAAATTTATAAAGCGTATTCGGGTGAGGCACCAATTTATTGAGATGGACATGCGGGCATTACTGTTCAGTTGACAGTACTATATGGCTCATAATTGTATCACACGGATCCAAATGCTTGAGCACTGTAAAGTCAACCAAAACTGTCTTGAAAAATTTCCCTGCAATGGGAAAGCAGTTTAAAAGAGCTCGAGAAAACGATAAAGTCTTTCTTCCTTAGATCGGGAAAAAATACCGGGGAAGAGTGCAACCAGTGTGAAAGAAAACTGGCAGTTAGGAATTCAGGAATTAAAATCGGGGAAACGCCGAGCTTTTCAAGCCTAAATACGTAGAAGGATAATCTACTAGCCCTAATGTACATATTTTCTCAACAGGTCCCAATCAAGAAAGGTTATGTGACAAAGTAGCTCCAACACATTTTACAGAATCCGCTTTGGGGATGATAAGACCGTTAAGAGCAAGTTCGAGTTAGTTACTAAAATGAGTTTGGTTATGAGTGTCTGCGTTAAGGCCAAAAGGAACATTCAAACATTTATCGACATTGAGCCTCAAAGATCAGGGCCCAGACCAGCTGGAAAATCTGATTTGGACAATCTTAAAGTTGGCGAAAACTGTCAGGATCAGTCAAGGGACAACCAATCACCAAATCATCAGCATGCTCGTACACGATAAAAATTGAGATGGAAAGGAAGGTTTTTAATGTGAAAAAAAGAAATGAAGACAAAATAGCACCCTGAAAAGGCCTCAGAGTTAGCTTCTAGCAATGAGGAAGATTCACCGTTAGAAAGTTGAAAAGTAATTGATTAATACATTCAACACATCATGTGCCAGTCCACAATCCGAACGACGTCGAATGAGAGCGTCGCGGTCAAAAGATCTATAAGTATCACTATAATCAAGAAAAATTAAACGGACGATGCCAGACCCTTTTATCCAATAGGGATGAAACAAAATGAACAACGTGAGGAACAGCATCTAGAATGGAAAGCGAAGGTTAGTGAGCAAAGTGACTAGGGTCGTGAGCAACGTCGTCGTCCTCATATGTGTCTTCCAGGGCGCCATTTTGTCTCTCCCTTCTTTTTTCCCTGTACATAAACAATCTACCTGTCCGTACGAACTTTATTACCTATAAGTATGCGAACGATGTGGCGATTGGGTGCCCCTTTATTACAGCTGCTTCTTGCCACCAACTTCAAAGTAGTCTGAATGGTGTTTTTAGTTGGTCTTTACCCCGATCTCTCTTGCCTAATGTTTCCAAATGTGTAGACGTTCCCTCCAGCCCCAAATCTGGCTCCCGCTATAAAACTAACTTTAATGATTTACCGGAGCTAGTTGGTAACAGCCATAGCATTTCCTAAGCTGACTCTGTTAAATAGGAAGCTGAATAGGAAGTTAAATTAGGAAGCTTGCTGTTCCCCCAAACATAATTTTCAAATTCGTGGTAGCATGCATCCTCCCTCATTGGCTGTACTGTTCCACTGTATCTTTTCCCGGCCTAAAAGAAAAAGATTTTGTATTAATTTCCAGGACTATAAAATTCCTATCCAGATGTAATGATATAGCCAGAGAAGTCCTCGCTGATTTTATTGTGTGCAAACATATCGACGCATGTGAAAGAACAGCCGACAGAATCTTGAACAACGAAGATCATTGCTTGCACAACGAACTTATTAAGTCCGTGTCAAACCCCCGTACCCGCTCCCAGTATAGGCACCTTTCGCACGCACCGTCACATACAGAAACAGCATCCTCCGTTTTCTTGCTCACTTTCTAGTAAATCGAGCACCAATCATTACAGGTTTGGTTGAACACTTCAGGAGTTGGTTTATTTATTCATTTTTATCTGTCACTATCGTCTTCTAGCATGCAGTTTTTTTAATCGTTTTTTAAATTAACCTATTCACACTCGGATACCATCCCCCTCAATTCCACTGCATTATCGTGAAAAATAGCTAAATATTCACCCTCCGGGTGCATAAAGCTTACTTTGACTTGACTTGGAAAAATAACAGATAAACAGGTCATCCATTTAAGAAGCACTCTTTCGAAAACTTTAAATGATGCTGATGTGCAGGCAATCCGTCGGTATTTGGAAAAACGTTTTGAGGAGATTGATGTTAGCCGGGTAGCTCTCCAGCAATCAGGGTTACTTCCAGATGACAAACACACATTGAACTACTCGGAAATAGGTGAAGCAAGATGTTTAGCCCACAATTTCAATAGGACGGAGGACAATGAATCAGGACCATGGGCCTTGTTGAATCTAAGAAACTTCAGCACCTTCAGAACTTACACCGAGTTGACAAATTGGTCCTCTCCAGTAGAAACAAATGAAGGTGGTGTTGATTTTAGTACAGAAGTATTCACAACTTGACGGTTTAACTCCTCACGGAGTTGCTTCAACGCAGCCCTTGTTTTCCCCATAAAAGTTTCAATACACGCTCGATTTCGGCGCAATATTTCCATTTTAATCGATAATGAATGATAGATGTTTAACAGCACTGCGCCTTCCAGTCCTGTCGGCCTTTTCTTTATCATGACGGAGCCGTTTTAGAAGAGAGGAAGAGAATGTTCCAGTCCGAATGTGTAAAGTCTCGGGTGGGCAACACAGCATGGTAGAAATTAAGGTATCATGTAAGATATTCACAACTAGAGGAGTTATCGGTAATAAAAAAGACAGTGAAACGAGTGAAACAGAAGAAACCATATATCTAAGTCTGGCTGAATTGTCAGCGATGCACATTCTCCTTCTGATGATTTTAGAGGTAAAACGGTTCACTTGGTGATGAAACTATTGACCGTATATTTCCAAATGCAAAAAATAGAGCGATTTTCTGAACTACTTATGGAAGCCTGCTTTTCAATGAAAATAATTTCTGGGTTGTTTTACAAGGATCCTAGCAAGTTGTACACCGAGAAAGGTAAGATAATTTACACGACTTGTCACGCCTAATGTTAAAATCACCAACCACAATGGATAGAGACTGGTCTAAACCCATCGCAAGTGGTGAAGAGGAAAAAGTGAATATCAGAGACGACTGAGAAACTGGGGTATCCAAAAGAACAGAAATTCGATTTATCATAAGGGTACTGAGGTGAAAAACAGTTGATGAGCATTTTCACACCGTTTGTTTTTTGTCGATGAAAGTGAACACTCCGTCTCCGCTCTGTGAAGGAAGTTCACATTTCGATTACCTCGGAAGATATCAAACCCATCAAGATACACAACGTGACCCTCACTGTCTGGATGTGTCTAAATTTCCTGGAGTAGAATTACCTCTATATTTTTGCATTCCTTCTGATGTAACGTGCTCTTGACATCATCGAGTTTTCCCATGAGCGAACGAGTTTTACTTGAGATAGTAGACGGAATTGTCAACACCTCCTAAGCGCTATACGCCAGCCAGCATGGTGTTTATTAGGGTGTCCTTGAACAAGGTTTTGCAATCGTTTGAAGCGATTTCCCATAGAATGGGCAAAAAGTTAGAAATTGATGGTTCTGCGCAGCGAACTGCAAAGATTTCAACAACGTAGCACTTTGTAGTATGCCGAACTGACCCCAGTTCTGAAGCCACTCGGAATACGCTGGCAGGTTGATTCCGGGCAACTCAGTCTAAGTTCTTATCCGATTAGCGTCCTCTCAAAAAGGCCGCACAATCCCTGGCCACTCACGGATGCTCTTAATACACAGGTAGGACACAATTCCGACAGTAGGTGCTCCGTAAAGGGGGCTTCCTGACAACCTACAAGATGGGTAAAATACAGAAAGCAACCATGAACCAAAAGGTCCAGTGAGACTTGCAGACGACCCACACTCAATTCAAAATAACTGCATCCTTATCTTCTTTACTTCTGTAGGATAGCATTTGACCTTGAAAATTCCACAAACTGCTTCAAAAGTGATTATCGGGTGTTCTTCCAATGTAACCCTTGCGATTTGTCGATCATAAGTAAACTCTTCCGAGGCAGTTCGTGTTTCAGTTAAAATCTCCGATAAGACTTTACCAATGATGACCTGGGAAAATAATTACCGGATGAGTATACCTGATGAACCATACTAGCCGTTAAACGCGTAATTTATACTTACAGTCATTTGAACACTCAATCAAACTGATTTTCCGATATTGGGAAATGTATCAGTTTCAATGGGGATCGAATTCTCTTGGTGATTAGTGAACCTGTAGTACGAACGTAATCCGGGCTCTCGAAATGCAGCGGCGTGAACAGAGATGCGTGACAGGATGGTGTCTCCCGGCTCGTATTCTCACATCTGGAGATGATATGAGTCTTTGCGGGCGACGAACGACGGCGGGGAGTGCTGGTAGGAATGCGGTACACGGATTGACGAGGAAACACTGACAGATAAGTCTTCCGTAAGTCGTGGTTGAAGTTAAATCTGCAAGGCAAAGCAAACAAAACGCCATAAATCCGAAAGGTCCAGTGAGATAAAAGCCCTCGTGATAAAATATTACTGGCGCGGTTGCCATGCGTTACAAACAGATTTACCAATAATGGTGAACCACTGCAACTCGTTCACGTTTATTTCAGTATTCGTGAGGGAATTTACGTGGGAACTGTCATAGTGGCAAACTGTCTGGTTTGAATACATATTTATGGTCAAACATACGACTCACTAAATCAAAGTGAGCTGTTTTAACTTTGAATAATCTATTTACGAGGCAAACAAGTACAATTCACCAAAGAAATTTCAATTGCTTCACTGTGGGAAATTCCACAGAAAGACCGGTCACTCACTGCCAACGGGGAACAGAATTTTAGCAACCTAGCCTAGTGAGACCTGGTGTGGTTAGGTACTCTAAGTCCCGCGGGGTTTAAGCTAGCGGTTTCCATCATGGGACAGCAGGTCTTCGTGACTATGGAGTCTGGTTTGTCTATTTATTCAACACAATATTGTATATGTGTAATAAAAAGCA
>UZAN01043035.1:33582-43969 GCA_900618425.1 Echinostoma caproni
CCAGTAATTTTTGTTGAATTTCCTCATTGACTCGAAGCAATTGGGCTTTATAGCTAGTCTCTCCAATGTCATCTTCTTTCTAAGCATTTCCCAGTGGATTAGACCTTCCCAATTCCACCATACACAAATCATTGTCTTCATCCGGTGCAGGTCTTTCTTGATCCCACTCTAAAGCTTCTCTCCATGGCTCACTCACTCTTTGATTTGGTTCATATTCACATAGAGACATCAGTTCTCATCTCCAGTGATGATTCTGTATAATAAACGTTGCCTGTGACCATGGGTTCCTTGGTGTCGAGCGAGATTTGGAGCAGCAATGAAAAGCCACTTATCTTTCTGCTTTCGGGTGAGCTCGTGCGGGACCCAAGCTCTAAGCTTTCGGGTGAAACGCATCGACTGAAGATGGCGTGAAATTGTCGCAAAATCACAAATCATCTTTTAGCCTAATTCTCTGCATGTCTGGGGGCCATCTTACTTCAAAAGTTCCCCGAGTTGGTCCTCGAATGGTCTTTCGGAACGAGCAGTGTCGTTGAGGTTGAAATTATCGTGTTTGAACCTGGCAACCCAATCCCGAGCCGTTCTCAGCTATGATGTCCTCTCCATACACTGTACAAATATCTCTGGTAGCTTCACTCGATTTTTTGACCTCGATTAAAGACAAAAAGGTGTCGAAAGTGAAATTCTTTGTTGACTTGACAATCCATTTGACAGTGCTAAAAAACGACAAAATATAATATAGACCAAAACGATTACTTTAATCTTTTGGAGTATAGCACGGGCTTTCTAGTGGTATATAACACTTTGCCAAAACTCAAAAAGTCTTTGTAGAACAAGCAGTTTCATGTAACGGCGAGAACTTATGCAACAACCTAGTACATGTAGGAAGTCGGACTTCAAGTTATGAGCCTAACCCGCTAACCCGTAAGTTACACATTAGTCAACCAAAACCTGAGAATATGATTAGACAAGACGAACTTCTATGATTTAGCATGACATAAAATAACATAAAACCCCCCTCCCCTGGGGGGATGGAGTGTTGAGTGTATTCTCATGGGTTTCAGCTAAAAAAAATCTGCATATTTGTGAGAATTAGCCTGTTGCATTTCAGCCCAGTCGAGGTGTAAAACAAACAAATCCATATGGAACATCATTATCGATGGTGACTAACCATTCGTTGGAATCTGGATTGCTTTTCAACGTTTTTAAAATCAAACAATCGTTGAAATTTACGAGACTTTCTGATAAAACATGACTAATCTGATTGCTACATGTTCCACTTTTTTCGATTTCAAATGTATAAATCACTCTTATCTTGTTCTCGAGTTTATTGCATCTGAAGCAGTAGGGAGAAAGCACGTATTTCAAACCATTTGTTATCAGCCAGGGTGGTCTCTGGAATCAATTGAGATCGCTTTTGTTAAACAACCCATCCACTTGATTGTGAACACGTCCAACAAACATTTTTTTTCCGCGAGAAAAGCGACCTGTCGCACTTCATGCCAATGAAATAAACACCTCCGTTGCTTTGTCTTTTTGGTCCAGGTTGTATTGATTGAGAAATTTTTGAACTGTAATCAAAAATCGATGATAGGACCAATCAGAGAATATTTTCAGTCCAGAAAATGCGATCGATCGTTGGCTGCTGAAGCGGCCGGAGGACAATCACGGGATACGATAAAAATAGGAGTAACGTATTCCATGCGATTTGACTCGGAACCCTTTCGGAGATTTTGAAATTTCCGTTTGACATAGACTATTTCCGGTACTCGTATAGTGAGTGATTTGTGAAATCGGTAGATTTGAAAATTTGAAAACCAAGTGTGATTTAATATTGGGTTGTAGATCTTTGTCGCAACCAGTGGTATTGTAATCTTGGCCTCTGAGTTTGATTATTGAACCTTTATGGTATGACATTTTCTCAGCGTAAATGACGGTTGAAAGATTGTAGTAAATAATTTAACTTCTTTAAAAAAATCATTACCACGAGAAATTTTCCGGGTGTACTTGAGAGGTTAGAAAATTTATGCAATGGAACGGATCCTCTTGAATAAAGCTCAATGGTTGTCCTGGCGAAGTCTATTTTATCCGCAAACTTTCACACACATGCAACTGTGGGCTCCATAGTAGTAATCAGGGAATTTGAAGTGACTGACGTCAATCATCGTTAAGAACTAAACCTAGCCCTGCTCTTGATCTGAGATTCTGTTCAAAGGAGAACCGGAAACAGGAACTCGAATCGGGCTGTGGTTCATTTCCTGTCACAGTGCACAAGCCAGAAGTTTAAAGATTGTCATAACAACCGTCGGTCAAACAGCGTAGTAGCGCTCTCATGTCATAAGAGCAGTTTTATCTGGTTCAAATGTCCCACAGATAGGGAAAACGGAATGAAGCTTTTTCATCATTCTCCATCACACATGTATGGTTTCGTGAAAATCCGCCATTTTGATTAGAGTATCAGCAAACACTTACCGCGAAGACGGTCAACGAATTTCCACAGGGGGGTGGCACGCATCCTTTGGCAGAAACAATTTCGGGTGCGGGTGTTTTAACTGCCACATCGGTTCACAAAACTTTCGTATTATTTCGAAAAATAATAATGATTTGTCAACCTTAATTTCCAACAAATCAGGTTCCAAAAATCAAAGCATAGTTTTACTTCTTGAACAATGTTTCTTTTTCAAAACATTCGTTCGTTACAAGCAGTCACCTTCATTTGACGAAAAAGACACGTTGGTCTATCTGCTGGTTCGATAGGTTGAACTTAAGAAAACTATCATTACTTACTGTCGTCAGAATTCAATGTCAAAATGCCACCTACAAAATTTCACCACTCCACCCTCACCTGTGCACAGTCCATGCAGACATGCACAAAAACCCGACAACAAGACTGGGTGGGGATGGGGTAGTGAGAGAAAAACCGGTTTTCTCCCTGGCCGAAACAAATCGGGGGGATTTCTATCTGTAAAAATATCGTTGAATTTTCACAAACGTTGTTCTCGTCTTTGGTCGTTCAGTGACAACCTAGTTCAACAAACATCTCTCGGGCACGGTTTCTTGTCCTTAAGTCGTCCTTTTGACACACACACACACACAGCAGTGGCAATAAGCACCGTTCACCGATTGGTGAGGTTACCCGGGGAAATGAATGAGCTGATCGCGTACTTATATGTTGTCAATTTCACTTAACAGTCGATTAATGCTGAGGTCTTCGTCCACAAACCACGAACCACATTGTTGCCGTGTTATTTTGTACACGTTCCAATCAGTTCCATCACCTACTTTTCGGGTTCCCGATCAGAGTGCAAAAAATGCTGTTATGCGCTTAATCGTCGTCGACCTGATTAAATCGAGGATACTATTGGCAAAATTATAAAAGAAACTGCAAAACAGATCCGATCGATGAAAGTTGAAATCCCGGCCAACCAACTACAGTTGGTATATTTGAAACAGTGTCATAAAAGTACACACACACACACACACGGGAGCGGACATAATTGTACCGTTTCTCTCGATCCCAGGCAGCCAGTGATTGAACCAACCAACCAACCCCCATTAAATGTGGTTTATGACCCGGCAGTCAGAAGCGCATAGATGGTTTTAAAAAATCAGTATCATCTATTCCTGTCATAATCATACCGTACCAAGTTAACAAGTCTGATTAGCCATTTATTTATTACTTCCCTAGCCCTCTTGGGTTTTCGGACGGAACTGTATCCAAGAAGGGGTGAGCGGGGGGGGAGGGTAGCGGAGCTTTCCACAAATATCTGTCTCATAAAACTGACATACATGGATTGATTCGCTCGACGACGACGACGACGACGACATCTTTCTCAATCTTAGGACTGGATATCATCGACAGGCATGGATTTTATTCCCCCAAACAGCACCCGGGGGGGGGATAAGCAACAAATGGGGGTGGGGGTGGGGTGAGGGACGCACGACGGAGGGGATTCTGAGCATGTGTAGACCGATCAAACTGACCGGAAATGGTCTTCACTGGGAACTAACTAATACAGGGGTAAGTAATTATTGTATGTTTGGTGCTCGTATTCTGTTTTCATCCTCGACCTCAAACTGTTTTGAACTGTGTAGCAATGCAAGTCAGGCAGTACGGATGCGGCAGTTACATCCCGTCTGTCAGTTCCCCTTGATGATTGACCATTGCAGCTTTCAAGCATGGTGAATTCATCAACCGGTAGGAGAGTTACCATATAGGAATCGATTTGTCGATCATGCGGAAGTATGGGAAAATCGAATTGAGAGCACTTAGATAAAGCCGATATTAGATTTGGTCATGTGAAATGTATTTTCGGTATTCTCGTCTTCCGTTGTCAACAAGAAGTAGCCAGAGATAGAAGGATTTGTGAGTCCGTATGGAACTGAAATGGAACATGTATAAATTGATTAGTACAACCATGCGCTTGGTCGTCAGGTGTTAACATTCCGACTCACAAGCCGGATATATGTTGTAGGAAATATATAAACGGTTCTTCCGTCACATAAAATTTACCACCTAGAAACGTTCGAAACAAGTAGAATTTTAAGCTCCACTATGACTTTTAGTTCTTTTTGTGGAACCTAGACAAAAAGACAGACACTAAGACTAATTTGATTTTTTTTTCCAAGTCCGCAGAGTGGGGGGGGACGAAAATACTGGATAATTTTTCTGATATTCCACACTTAGACACCACATTTGTGATCGCCATTTTTTATCCTTTTATTAAATCATTTTTCTTCCTCTATACAGAGACTGTTAATATTCTGCCGACATCATGGATAGCTTGTCAGATGACGTACTGGTACTTGGTCAATATAGATGCAAAACGTATTCAGCAGACTGGACTCTATCTGATGTGGCTATCATTCATTGAAGTTCCACACGTTTGATTCACATTTTGTCTCACTTGATCTTTACATTTGTAAATTCACTCGTGATTTATTCGCTCACCAGGTCAGTCAGTCAGTCAGGTGAGAAATCAAAAATTCAATTGATATGTCATTGTCCCAAGTGAAAGCGTTCTTCTCATTCCTTACTTCCGCCCCCTCTCCTTTCTAACCGAGTTGATGTTGTGACACAATCAGTTCTGTCAGCCGATATTCTTTTGTACAGAAATTCCAATCCTAAATTTTCAACACGATTTTATTTTATTTTTTCTGAACAAACTGCCATTTTGCGCGGGAGTGGGGTGGGGGTACCTTCATACTCCGTACACACACACACACACAGAGAGAAAGAGAGAGAGAGAGAGTTATAAAATCAGTCATGCGATCCTTGTGTGTTTCAATAGATGTTATCACAGGGAAGAAAACCTCCAAGACTTTGATAACGAGTTGACAATCATGAAAATATGTGAACGCACGAAAATGAGTTGGATTCGTCAAAACGTTCTCAGTCGAGCAGTTGTTAATCCACGAAACGACCGATAAACATCCTCAGACAGACATAGTTCCCCTCCCCACTCGCGTCCTCAGATCCCCCATACTCGCTTCATTTATTCACAATAAGGTTATCGCAAATAATAGCTCATAAGATGTATTTGTTAATTGAATAAGTACAAAACTACGAACAGGAATTTTGTCGTGGTCAATATGATAAACTAGACTTTTTGTACTAACGCGAAAAACAAAACTACTGCGACTCTGATTTTCTGGAATACTTTTCCACCTGCTGATATTTGGATTCAAATTGTACACTTGGCATAAATGGCGCCGACAAAACGACGGAACAAAACTGGATGCATAATTATAAGTGATGAAAAATTTGAACCGATCGACAAAAGAAATCATTATGTGCAATGCTTAACCCCATTGGTTATATGATTGATGAATAAAGCTGTTCCACTGGTCCTGGTTAGTGTGCTCAGATTCCTAAACTATGAGGTTCGAACCCAGGCACCGTTAGATAGCTTTGCTATCATCAACCCTGATACCACTCTCATTCTGATCTGTGACTACCGATTTTCGAGTTCAGATTGTCAGTATCATCAGTGAACAAAAGGATCCTAGTGATCAAAGAGTTGCACAAGGGTGTACGATGAAAAAAATGATCCTGAAAGTAGTAAAACACAACTGACGCACATCCAATGTCAAACACATTGGAATAACCTCCGTACAGCTTTCTTTCAAAGACCTTTTCATTGAAGCATCCTTTTCCTACAAAAAGATATCATACCAAGTGAATTGTTCGCTTTTCTACCTTTCCTTTTCCTGGCACTCTTTTTGGAAATTCAGTTCTGATGAACTATGAACAGTATCATAACATTGGTTTTGTCATCAAACAGACATCATTTTTCCGAAGATTTGCATTGCACTTTGTTGACCAAACTGCAACAACTTATCCACTAGTTTTAGGGATTAAGGAGACTGGAATAGTCGGAGCACAACTTAGCCGAATCCAACTTATTCAGACCATTTTGTTTTCACTGTAAGTTGAAAAAATGAAGGCACTTTTTTTGTTGTGTTGGAATTAATCAATCCTTGGCTTTGCCAAGTCCACAACAATACGAATAGCCTAGGAAACATTCGGTTCAAATGTTTGAGGTTTACAACAAACTGCGACGATAATCACGTTTCACTTGAGTAGAACACCGTTAAAAGTAAAGGCGGTATCTGTCAAGGAGTCAACCAGCTCCCGGAAAACCGTTTTCTTCTTGGACGACCAACCAGAATAACGATAAGCGAACTCAGGTGATTGGCCAGGACCGCAAACCAATCAAAACGATTGAAATCAACCCAATGAACCAGTCGCTTGTCATACGCATCTCTCTCCTCTCCTCACTCTTTGCTATAAATAACCATGATTTTGCATAATGAATTCCTACAAGCTTCCAACTGTATGCTATTTCACTCCCTGTGGAGTTCCTATCTGGACGAGAAAATGGGTTCAGAATATGATCTTTTCAGAGTCCACTATGGAGTTGAATTCTTTTCTGTTACAACAGTATCATTCGGCAGAGTATACAGTAAACATATCACCAATCAAAGCGTTTATGTAGACCAGTTTATCAATTTATGGATAAAAAGAACCGTGACTCCGCACTGATAGTCTAGGTATACGGAAGTAGTACTTAGACCAGCAATCAAAAATCCCGGGGTCGTAACTGATACCAGAGAAGAAACTAACGGATATCGTTTGGTGAATCTCATAGATTGCATCAGACGGACTTTTGAATCCGGCACGTCAGATCCACTTTACTCTCTGTACAACTCCGTTTCAGCTGTTCCGTAAATCTGCTGGACTAAATGGCTCAATCTAAGCTGACAGGTTAGCCTAGATAAGGTTGACGCAGGTCCCAGCTTAAACGATTACCACTGATCTGCTGGTTACTTTATAGTTTCTGTGATTTGTTGTTTAGATATTGCTTTTATTAATGTCATGCCATCAAACACACACAGAAACACGCACTGAAATTGTCCAACCCAAAATCTCAATAACCTTCCAAAGGCGATACAGATAGACACCCATTGAAGACCAACCGTTTAAAGAGACGAACGATGCAAATTTTCAAAGGAATTTGTATGGGCTGGTTACTATTCAGCTATATCAGTTATATCAAACTTTCCTATCTGAATGGATTATTACACTTATGCTTTTCTTCTATAACCCTATTTGAAGGTCAAGAAAGAGCAACGGAGAATTGTTTCATCGGTGGTGCATACTACTTTGATAACCTTGTAAGCAATCAAACTGGACGCTTTTTGGTTGGTTGGTTGGTAGCCAAAACCCTTACCGGAAAGCTACATTGTGGATGGCCACCACGATCGGTACACGGTCACATGAATTAATTGTGATCTCCGGGAGTTGACTAAAAACCGTGATTCCAAACCAACCAAGAGGAAACGGACGAATCACACACAAACCTACCTTCCCGGTTGTGATAATAGTCACCGGCTCAATTGAGCATCGAGGTGTATTGGGCACATTGGACGTTTTACCCCGTCCAAAAGGCGCATGATCCAATGTACTGGACCCCCCCCCCCNCCCCCCCCCAAGGATCTCGGTTTTGACACACCGCTCCGCTGTCTTGCGGGTCAGGCTTTGTCTAGCCGAAGGTTCCGGTTTTGCATTCCTTAAGAAAATTTACCCACCTTGGTCGGGGCAACAAATAATGTAATTTTCTATTTTTTTATAAAGACTATTTTTCGTGAACTGTTTGGCACACATTCTGGCCTCTGGCGTGTTTGCAATACAATACAATAAAATGCCGGGTAAGCGAATTCTCTGATATATGTGGATTTTGCCTAATTGTGTTTGCAAATTGAATGGATTGAGAATGAGGTGAATCTTGGTATTTCCAAGGAGTGACATAGAAGCATAAGAAAAATGAATTACGCAACCCCATAGACATCTGTGAAATCACATACAAATCAAATATGATTTAGAAATTTCCTGCTTCTGAGTCTCGTTATATCCTGCTAAAAATAAAATAGAGTTCAGGACGTTTATTTTTGGTGTGTAGCTCTATAAATCAATCGGTGTTATCCAAAAGGAGGGTTATTCCAGGTTTCAGCGTCTCCTGTGCACTCGTTACAATACGAATTCAGTCACCTCACGTTACGCTTGACGTCGTGACTGACACGCGTCAAATGCGGCAAAATCCATTCCATCAAACCGTTTACTTTTCGACGAAAAAAAGTCGGTAATAATCTGGAGTGCATGGGAACGAGAAGTGTGCATGAAAATTAAATCTTAGTCGGTCGAAAATAATGAACTGTCGGTAGTGAGACAAAAAACGAAAAATACAAACTTCCGAATCGATCTACTCAAACGTTTGTCAGTAGTCGAACTCTAAAAGCACGCATAATTGGGTTTGTTAATAAGTGTTTGTCAATTGGTCTTGCATTTACAAATGTCAGTACACACACACACACACGACCTGAGCAGGACAGTTGGAATGTGGAGGATACGACTAATAGAAATGGTAACCACCACCACTACAGTCAGCTAGGATGGATCGAAAATGCACTAAAGAAAATCAACACATCAAGGCCGACAGAGTGCACCACTCTTATAATCCGTTCATATCACTCATTCTTACGACCGAAACATGTGCTACAATGTTGTTTTCTTCATCTGGGCTGCTTTCACGCAATTCACGGCTATCATGTTAGTCATATTGAAGATAAGTGGAGCACTTAATACCTGAAAATGAATGATTAATATTATTGTTACTGTATGTAACCATTGGCAAAAGAATGTGCGACTTCACATCCACATTTTAAGGGGGAAAATTCGATCATAGTAACCGGTGAATCCAGTAATAGGTAGGTAGCCCTTCGGAACAACAGCAGTTGATTTTATGCAAAGCCTAAAAAACATGAGACAAACCAGTTTGCATTTTATTGCTGAGAAAAAATAGGACGAGGGGAAAAACATATAAATCGAAAGTTGTTCCAGTTCTGACATCATGCGTTTTCAAAATTGTGACCGAGTCTGTAAACAGAGACAGTAAGTTAATAGAACAGGGATTCTCTTTAGGCAAATCGTTCACATGACGGCACAGACCCAACTACTATCTGTTCTTTTCCTTATTTTCGGTCGCTGTAAAATATGATGTAATCAGTCAGTTGATTGATCATGGAAACCACTATCAGTATCTACCACTACCACTATCCGTTGAATATGTTTGCCATCCTCCACACGTTCCACCCCAACAGTCTGTCTAGTCACCTCTTCCTTAAGTGTCATTGTCTTGACCCGACGTATTATCGATCATCAGACATGCACTTTTCGTCCGTTTTTTTCTTTCTTTATTCGCCCACCATACTCGGTTATCCTCCCCTCTCTTTCTCGTGACCGTTTTCCCTGACCTTGATCTGGTCTGACTCATCCTGCCCTATTACTATCGTATTGAGTTACCTAATCTTATCCGGATCGGTTCTCTGTCTGATCCATGCGTCGCCATGTCCCATGTGCGCTTTGGCGTCATTTCACCCATCGTCTGTTCGTTTGACGGAGTGGTGAACTCCCTCGTTTGCATCTTGGTTCTCGATTGGCATTGTGTATTTCGCCGGTTCAGGCATACCCCCCCGGGAACGCCACGATTTGAGGTGTGTTGTTTGTGTAATTGCGCCGGTTCAGGCATACCCCCTGGGAATGTCACGATTTGAGTTTTGTTGTTTATGCAATTTTAACGCTTAATATTTACAGTACCGCATACTTATTCACTATTGTTGGAGCCGACTAAACCTCTAGCACACTTGGACTTGGCTTCTGAGTTTACGCATCACTCAAAGTTGACCTGGATAGTTATTTGGATTCAATACTATCTAAAGAAACACTGGTGACCCATGACTGCCCCAGCTAGAAACGGTCCAAAACTAGTTCTAACCAGTTTGAAAACGTTTTAAAACTGGTTTACGGGTGGTCCCGGAAAGCTAATTGACC